>JAQIWF010000707.1:0-16236 GCA_034694965.1 Ceratozetes gracilis
TCTTAATCACAATTGCACTGGTGCATCACTAACAGGGTTAGCCATCCAACTCGAAGTTGAGGGGGGGATATCCCCCCTGAGGCATAAAAATCTCGACAGACCTAGTGCTTGTCAATAGATGTAATGTTAAGATTTTCAAAACCTCAGAGGGGGACTTTGGCCAAATCTTAAACCTCAGGGGGGGGGGTAATCCGGAAAATCCTCCCTATGGCTCACCCTGATCTATAAGATCTTAGGCTATAGAATCTTAGGCTATATGATCTTAACCGGGGTTCACACGACCAAATTATATACTTCGATAACTTCGTTATTGTCGTCAAAAATCAATTCTCATGATTTCAAATAATATTTAATTAATGTATATTAAAGTTTAATTTGAGTCTTTATAACAAAGCATTCTCTTAATTATTTAAAATAAAAAATGTCAAGCAGGATTTCGCTAAATACCAATTGCTACGGATTTAGGTGAACTAGGATACATCCTTGATTCCAAAATTAGGAATAATCCGCACTAAATAATTTGGGCTCAATTAATTAAGTTTTCACCTATTTATAAATTGATGGGTAATAAGTAAAAGTTGTTAGTATTTAAAAATCTAAGTTTACTATGTAGCAAAATTCCCAGATGAAAAATTTGTCAAAACATGTTAAAACACATTTTACATATATTAGCTTGAATAATTTTCATTCAGGCATTTAAAAATTATTGTAATTTGAGTAAAATTCTTTGATTTCCAGCAATTATAAGAAATTTTTTTGCCTAAATGAGAAATTTATTGAAGCATGATCAAATGCAAAGGTATAAATAGGTGTATTCTACTGGATAATAATTTCATTCGCTTAAATTTTTTGCAGGTTCATCATGTTCTATTATTAACAAATATTCTGATCCAAACTCTATATTGTTTTGCTTTGCTTATTAATTATTGCCTTGATTAATAATCTTGATTCATTAAAATTTTTAAAGATCTAGGTGAATTTTCATGGCTAAGGGGGACTCTCAAACTCAAGCGTTCAATTGGGCTCTATTTGATCAAGAAGTATATCCCAAGTATTTTGATTGTTGTCTCCTCTTTCGTAAGCTTCTGGATACCTGTTACTGCATATCCAGCCAGGATTACCTTGGTATAGCCATATCTGATAAGTAGTTTTATCTGGCTATCAATGTACAGGTGGTGACCGCCCTTTTGGCCCTCATATCCCAACAGCACCAGAGCTCTGAACTGAACGCCTCGTATGTGATGGCAATCAACGTATGGATGACTGTTTGCATTGCATTCGTCTTCACAGCACTTATAGAATACGCCATTTCTATAGCCTATCACGAAAACAAAGTCAACCCAATTAGAGAGGACAGCAAAAAGGCAAAAAAGAAAAAATGCCAAGATAAACATCAAAATAATCAGGTTTATATCATTCAAATTACATATGAAGTTACGTGGGTGATATCTCGGGTAATTCATAGCAGAGGGGAATCCATAGAGTGTAACAATTATTTCTATTAGTCATAATAATTCTAGTTCAAATTTATATAACCTTGCTGATTATCATTGTTTTAGATCTATGTCTTATTTTCATAATTTTATGTCTAGGAATTTATTCTAGAATGTACTGAATTAAAAAAATTTAGCTTGTTCAATTTATGAAACTTATCAATATATTAGTTTCAGATGAATAGCCTGAGTACTCTCAGTAGTCAGCTGTCCCTCCGCTCGGCCACTGAATCTGAACAAGTTCAACGTAGATGTCACAGAAATTCAAGTTTTATCGAAATAGTGAGAGCAGAGGACAACCATCGGCCTAATAATGCTATTGACATATTAGCTAGATACATTTTCTTCTCAACTTATACCTTGTTTATTGTATTTTATATAATCTATATTTCAGTTTAACTACTTTTAAGTTCTTTTAACATTTATTAAATGAGAATTATAGTAATTACATACAATAATTATAGCATGATAACTCAATAAAATAAAATGGTTTTTACATTAAATAAATTGATTCCGATTACAATCATCTCTAATGCAGTTTTTAACACCTCGATCACATAGATGATAAAAGAAAATAACATGATAAAAAAAGAAGAAGAGAGGGAAAGAGAGAAGAGGAGAGAGAGAGAGAAGAGAGAGAGAGAGAGGAGAGAGAGAGAAGAGAGAGAGAGTGAGAAGGAGAGAGAGAGAGGAGAGAGAAGAGAGAGAGTAAGAAGGAGAGAGAGAAGAGAGAGAGAGTGAGAAGGAGAGAGAGAGAAGAGAGAGAGTGAGAAGGAGAGAGAGAGGAGAGAGTGAGAAGAGAGAGAGAGAGATCATTTGCTTACATAAAACAGTTATTTTGTCAAAATAAAGTTTACTGGAATGTAAATAAAATCTTGACATTTAAGTGGACTGAATATTGGGCTCAATATTTGAAGGCCCAAAGAAAGTGACTTTTGATGGACTAATAAAATAAGTTTATATAAACTTTAATCATAATTAAAGATCAGAAACTGCTGTCATTTCAATGGTTCTCATGTGTTGAGAAAAAATAAGAAATGTTTCGCACATTTGTCAACACAAAAGTTGGCTTAAAAAGAAAAGATTAAATCATTAATAACTAAGATATGAAGAAAATTGGGTCAGCGATGGCCGGAATCAATTGGTATTGGACTAGAATTCTCGCAAGAATTTTCCTGTTGATTACTAATCTTACTCACTCATTAATAACCTAGCATGTTCAAGGTTGCTCTTATCGTAAAGAATATTAGCATTTATTTATTTAAATTTTAGCTTGCTCATTTGTAACAAATGATATCATATAAATTTAAACCAGATTAAAATTGAACTTGATAAGATTAATGTGCCTTGAGACAATGCTCAGTCAAACTAATTATGATCGATTCTATTGGACTGAATATCTTGGCCATCACTAAAGGGCAAGGCATAAGCTCAGGCTCATTTGATGAGCCGTGAAGTAAAGCAAAGAAAAGCGTAATTGAAACATATGTTATGTTATGAAAGATAAATGAATAACAGAAAAGGAAAAACTAAAAAAAGATGAAATATTTGAGTTCATTAAACACTGTCTTAACTTCACATTTGAAGGAAAGAAAACTTCTCCCAAAATAAAGAGTGTTTTCTTCAGACAAAATGATTTTTACACAAAAAATTCAATCAAATAAAAGTGTGGACAGGGATGGCCAGTCCCTCGAAGGGGATATTGGCTATCCTTGGTTCGAGTAAAAGATGACTTACTTCAAAATTTTTGATCTTTTTCTTGCGCTTATGTTTAGATGAGTTTAACTGATAGTAAATTCCGGCAAAAATGAGTATATTTAGGAAAAGTAGTGAACATCCGATCACTATTGTGACGGTGAGGGCAGTCGTATAGCTGTTCTCATTCATAACGATAGCGGTCGCAGTCGTCTTATTATTATTGTTATTGCCGTTAATCGATGAGATTAGGGTCTGTTCTGTGGACACACTCAATGGTGTGCTCAATGAGAATGTCGATGATGTGCTCGACAATGACTTAGAGTTGTGTAGTTTTGAATATTTAGCAGAACTATTAGCGGTGGTGTTCCCACCATTGCTATTGTAATTAATTTTGCCCAAAGTGGGAGCGGTTGGCAGTGGCTCCAGAAATTTGAATGCTATTTGACGGACAATACCGTCATATGATTGAGGATTCTCGTGATCGTGGAGTAAATGGTGCCGAAGATAAATGTCTTCCTCTCCCGGCTTATGGAGTTTTGGTATTAAATGCAACCAAAATGATAGGCGATGGCTGTGATAATGATCCCGGACTTTGGGCTTCATTGCTATTTGTGGACATAATAATTGTAAAAAATGAGTCAAATAATTATTAACACAATTATTGTCCACTAAATTGAAAATAATATGAAAGAAAAAATCTCTATTAAGTAGGGATGGGTTGGGGAGGGCTTACATAAGCACAGATTCTTCGAGACATTTATATAATTGATCCTTAATCAGATAAAAATATAATAAGGTCATTCACTATTAGCTCTTTGTCTTTGAGTGTTTATTCTTGCTTAAGTTAGACAAACTTAGTTATCCAGTAGGCTAAACGCCCTGTGCATCCCTGATATGATGTGTGGCCACAAAAGAATACTAAATAAAATTTATTCGATTAGCACAACCATAACTCAGAGCAAAGTGACACTCAGGTTAGGATATGCGAGTTTCAATCAGACAGCTCAATTATTTAAAGAATGACCAAGAATCTTTGTCCAAAATACAAAACATGTACTTGATTAAAAATAACAATTCATAAGATTTGAAATTCTGTTTGAATCAACTATAAACTGAGTATTAAAATTCATCAAGGTAACAATCCTTGCTATTTATAACCAGGAATGATGACTACCGTCGTGGCTATCCCTGAACTGATGTGAAAAATCAATAAATATCTGACAAAGTATTGCGTGAATAATAAGAAAAACATGTTTTTCTGTTTGTCATCGAAATTGAAAACATTTTCTTAAATCAAATCAAATCTGAAAATCTATTAAAAGATTTGATCGAAAAATATGAGAGAAAAAGAAAGAAAATGTTTATAAGAATCGATTGTTTTATTGGTTGCGATACTAACCTATCATTAAATACTTCTTCTGAGTTGAGTCATACTGAGGCCAAACCACATTCTCGAAGCGACCCTTTGTCCGGTCCCCGTGTGAGTCAAACTCATGCGGCCAGAAGTTTGGATCACTAGAGGAGAGGGGGGAACAACACCAACACATTAGCTTTTCATCCCATATTGAAATGTCGGTCGTTTTTATTGAATTTCATATATTTTATTCAGAGATGACCAGACATTCAATCAAAAAAAATGCCCAAGGGTAATAATAACAGACTGACGATATAATCAAGTCTACTAGACTCAACTTATCAAGTACCAATTATTTGAGTAATATTGAAGTTCAATAAAAAGGAATAGTGATGGAGATTGAACATGATCACTGGCCATCCCTGTCCTATGTACTCAATTTATTATTCTATGTTTTGTGAGAATCTGAAGATATGGTCGAAAAGGAATGAAACAAATCATAAAATAGAGAATAACTAAAAGGAGAGGCACTTTGTTTCTGTTCACTACATGTTTCAGTGTATTTCCCCAATATTTGTGTGGCTTTCCTTTATTGATATTATATTTTCTGATGTAGTCTTCCTTTTATTCCCTTTTATATACTTTTATATTTGAGTCTATATTTCGCTCTGGTTTTCATCACAATATACAGTCTCACCCTGCTCACATTATTCTAAATTACATATCATTAAACTCAAGACACTTCTGGTATCAAATTCCAGCTCATTTTAAGTCCAAAAATTCGGCAAAATTTCCCAGGTGTATAATATTGAATAAATTGACATGGTAAATTGTATCATTTTCAAATATCTATGATGAAAAAAAATAGTAGTCGACTGTATTTATCATTCTCTGAATCAGAAAAACACAGATTTTATAGAGAAATAAAGGAAATAAAAGACTGATTTTCTTCAGCACATCAATGGATAGGACTGTTGTTTGTTTGGGTTTAGAGTCAAAGGTAAATATAAAATGAAATTAAGATCTTCTCCGCTATTCTTCTAATATCTGTCTTTCCCTTTGAAGAGAACTCAGAGAAGAGTTAATAAAAAGTCAGAAAATTAATCAGAATTTGGTCTAAAAATAAGATTAAAAGGAAAACAGTTTTCAACTAATTTTTGTTTTTCCTCTCATCTCGTTTTCATTCATTTCAGAGGTGAACATCAGTTGGGAATTTATAAAAGAATTTATCACAAATTTTTAAACTTGCTCATATTGCGACTGACCATAGTTTCATATAAAATAATTGGAAAATTAAAAGAAAAAACTGCTCATAAAACCCAAGAGTGCACTAAAATGAGCAACTTAGATTTGGTCAAAATAGAAAATCGTTTTAATTTGGACGGGTATGTCCTCTATTCTGTGCTGAGCAAAGTTTGAACAAAAAAAATGTTTGATTTATTTGTTTGACGCGATTTTCACTCGTGAATGACTTCAAATAATTTTTGAGCCGAAGAATAGACTCCAATGTAATAATGGAATGATTTTTCGTTTACAATCATTTGGCGAAGAGTTGAAAATGAAAATAAAAATTACATTTTATTTTTACTGCACCCAAACAATTAGAGACTATATTTTTCCTCGGCTAACAGCTCCTACCACTGGTGCCCAGGGGGTATACAACAAATGCCCCCTAGATTTTAAGCTCAATATGAATGCCATTGAATTTTTGAATAGAAAGTCTAATATCGTGTCTATTTTTAGAATTTATATTTGTCCAAGTCTAATTGAAAAATAACATGATACAAGAGCACTTGAATTTTCCCCCAAATACACAGCAGAACTCCCTTTGAATTTGAAAACCCTGAGTATGATTGCAGTGGAGCTAAAAGTTGTGCTCAAATTTTATTACAACAAACTATTGACACAAAAACAGTAAAATTGTCTGTCCATTGATCTCTGAAGTCATCTTAAGAATAGGATTGAAAGCAAAAGTCAGTCACCAGGGGGTTGTTTTCCAAGAACAGAATTAAAGTTGCAATTTTATGAGCTCCTTCAATTTTAAGATTATTAACATGATAAGTTTGAAGTTCTGTATGATTCGAATTTAACAAATAAATTGTTGAAAAGTAATCCACGCGTTTGGAAAACCTGGTTATCCCTGAATTGATGCCTTAAAGAGGATTTCTCTCGATTTAAATGCTCTATCGTTTGACGCAATAAAAGGCAATCATTTTGTTTGACTCGCTTTGAAAGCATTAGTCGTTTCATATAAACATTTGGATTATATACGGGAAGTGAAGTCTATATAAATCTGGATATAAACTAATTTAAGTTTTATCTGAGAAGTTCACTGGAGTGCCACACAATCAGAGAGGCTGTGTCTGTGTCAGTGTTTGCCTACACTTCTCCTGTGATTGTCGTTACGATTGTCTGGCGTTTAATCCCAAAGAACTTATGTCTGGATTTGATTCCCTTCTCTGATGTTAACAACAATTATATTTGGATTAAGACTTTTTGTTATTTAATATTCAGAACCCAATGACTGACATAATCTAATAAGAGTTGAAATTGAGGCCAGAATTTCTTCATTCTGTGCCTGAAATTTAATTCAATTTATTTCAAGTCATGAAATGTCACTCAAAATAATTGATTGGATTATTATTTTAGTGAAAAATTGTTTGATAGTAATTGCGAGGGAAGTCATAGGGAAGTCATACCCATATTTGGCAAAATTGATCCAATAAGTCATGACTGCCTCGGAAAGGGTTACTTCCGATTTGCTGAAATTGGAGGGAAAGTGTCCGATAGATCGGCCTAACAATTGGACGGCGAGTGGGGCGCCGAACATATAAGCCAGCTCTTCCCCATGCAAACAGCCCAGCCTCTGGTGCAATAATTTATTGCCATCTTCGCTCTGAGTGGAACACAGGATAACAGTTATTAGCACAGAATCTAATGATAGATAGGGAAAGAGTGGAACTTCTTTCATACCTGATATGCAAAGACATAGAAGAATAGCTTTGCTGTTCTCGACTCAGTGCCGGCGCCCGAACCGGAATAGGGCTGTGATTGTTGTTGTGTTGTCGTTGTCTGTGAGGAGACCCACTTGGAGTGCAAATCTCCGCTTTCTATTAGTGGCGATACTCTGAGGGCGTCGCCCAATATGTCGACTGTACTGTCGAGTAAATTGACCGGATGTTCCACCGGTCGGTTCCAATCAGTGTATTCGTTCATTAGAGTCAAGAATATTGACTGAAAACCAACCGATAAGAGAGAAGTGAATCACAAATAAATGATTAGATTTTTTTTATCAAATCTAATAACGAATGCAAATAAAGTTTATGAGAAAAATAATATGATTTCTGTATAAATAATTCATCACTTCATTCAAAATTAATAAAAACTCAGAATAAGTCTCATAAATATTAATGAGAAATACTCTCAAATGAATGAATTTTACTCTCTTTTCGCTGAACTCTATTCAACAAAGTTTTATATTTTTTTCATTTGAGTGCAATTTAAAACTCAAACAATAAAACTATTGAATGAAATGAGAACTTAAACTGTAATTTAATTTAAATGAATTCCTTCACACCAGTGCAGTGATGCGCCGGTGCTAAAGGGGTCTACCCAAGCAGGGTAAGGTGGGTTAGCACAACCTATTTCCAACTTGGCAAAATTAATTGGTGAGGTATGATAATGTACATCTGTTTGGTATTGACTCGATTATTGCCAAATCCCATGACTCTCTGAGATCAATGAACTTGAATAACCTTGCTTAGATTTGGATTTAACTTGCAATTGATTGTAGATGTACAATTTCTCCCACTTATCTAGCATCTAAATTCTAGTTGATTTATGGCGGGTTAGTATTGAGAGGAAGTAATAAGATATATGGCATCCCTGTGGGCATCACTGATGTTGTTGTGAATATTAATCACCTGTTGATGGAAATCAAAGAGATTTCTGACGAGAGTCCGCAGAATGCGATCCCTTTTTAACGAATCGATTCCATGTCTCTCTTCGTGGGCACTGAAAATGTAAGGCGACTCCACTCGAGTGACACCAAACAGGAGGTCATAATTATTAAAATAGTGGACAGAATTTGAATTGAATAAAGTGTTCGGTGGAGTGAAGTTGTGGTGAAAATAGTAATTAAAGTCCGATATTCCCGACTCCATAATCTGTTTGGGCTCTGAAGGCACTACTATTCCATCAATTATTGGTCCGAATGTTGTCAGATATTGGGGTGGCATCAGATCCACAGCCATTATCTCACTCACACTCTTTTGGCGAATGCAGTCCACCATTAATATGTTGTCCTAATAATGTTTGGTCACAATAATTACAAACAACACATTAATTAATGATCACTTTTGATGAGCACCAGTGATGACCAAGGTGCTAATGGCAACTTCCATATTCTCTAGAGTCTAGACGGTTTCAACATGCTCATTAATCATGGCATATGATCGGTTATATTAAAAGAGGACAAATTGATAGCCAGATCGATCAAGAATCTTGGTTGTCCTTGTTCTCCCATGTGATTAATGGAACAGGACTAATTATAGTTTGATGATGATTTTCTAATGCTGACCTATCTAACTTATATAATGAGAATCTAGAAATCCATTAAAGAGAGCTAATCCATATTTCATATGATAAGAAGCAAGAACAAAACTAAAGGATTAATCGAGTGAATTGAAATTCAATTATTCTGGTCATCACTGGTATTATTGGATTATAATTATCAGCAATTCATACATAAGTCTCGCAATTGAGCTCTTTTGCCAATTTTATCGAATAGTTTTCCGCATTTCTGGCTATAGCCCAGGGACTCAGGGCTGAGCCACTCATCAGTACTACTCTGGCGAACAGTCCTAACGAGAAATGAGAGCTTTGAATGATTTTATTCATTAATTATTCAGAATATGTTTTATTGATATTATTATTGATTCGCTGAAAGAAAAGATTAAAAGTTTTGGCGAAAAGACTGACGAGAAATAGGATCAGAGAAAAAACAAAATTAAATATTAATCCAAAGGAAATGATAACAAAAATCTATACTATTATTAATCTTTAATATCATTTTTCAAACCCAGAATTGAAAGACACCGAGAATTACACTCTTATTGCAGATGTGGGCAAAAATCCAATTACTGCAATGAGCATGGTGTTCAATTCATCATGTTCCAAAATTATTAAATTTCTCGGATATGATTAGTGGGAAGTTTATTATTGAGATGTTCAAGTAGAAAAGTAATTTATTTTTGCCTATCCTATCCTGATCATTCCCATTTATCAATTTAGGTTGATCCAGGATAAAAATAAAATAAATGCTTTATTCAATTTCATCTTTCCATAATCTATTTATTCAAGAGCTTTCATTTTATTCAGTTATAGCAATGTAATTTCATGCCACTCCTTGCACATCCCTATTGGGATAATGTCTACCATTGAGTTGAGTGAAAAACAATACCAAAGAATAGTATAAAAAAGAAATGTTAAGTAATTCTTGACTTTAAGAGAGAAAAACGTTAATAAATATAAAATAGAAATGAGATTTAGTTTATGAAAAACAAGATTAAGAATCACTTTGAAAATTAAACCTTAATTAGATTTTGTAAGTTGACAAATATGGTCACTCACCCCTGGCCATTGGTGATAACATGAGCAAATGAGCACAGGCTGCTCCATATCCATGTCCTATGAGCGTCACATTATGGGAATCGCCAGAAAACTCGCCAATATTATCCTGGATCCAGTGGAGAGCAGCCACCTGATCCATTAGGCCATAATTACCCCGAACCGAGCCCTCCAGTATTGATGGCAAAAATCCTATTAAACAAAATAAAGATCATTGAAAACAAAGAATAAATTTAATGTGAATTTGAATTTCAAATCTATTTTCAATTGTTTTGCATTTTTCTAAAATTATTTCGGTTTCGGAATAAGAGTTCAAAACTTGATTTCATTTTTTTGTTCAAAATGTTTGTTAAATTTCCGCTCTTTTCGTCTTTGAATTACGAATTTGTTTTACGAGAAAAAAAATCTATAATTTGACGTTTGATTGATCGATGAAATGGCATTTTGATCCTTCAATTCTTATATTAACTTAAGTTTAAATGTCTTTTATGTACTAAGAATTTCCAGTAACTCCCAGTGGGGTTAGAATTATGGGTGAGTTACTCCCCCTCAACATTCAACCAAAGTTAGCTTGCTTTAAAAAATTGAATTTAGTATAAAGCTATACTACTCTATGATTAGGGACTATGATCATGGTCCGACGATTCTAGGGTTTGATATGGGATAAAATTGTGGATATTTGACAAAATCTTTACAGACATAGTACCTGTCTATCAGCATAATGTTAGGATTTTTAATATCCTAGGGGTAGGTATCTTGTCTTGACCCCTCCCCATGGGCACCCCTGCTATGGACTATCTTTTCTTTATGACTAACATATTATTTTGATGACACTCTTGGTTACCCATCAGTCCTCTCCCCTGAGCATCATTGAAGAAACTTTACTTTTTTATGTGAAGAATATTCTTAAAAATAAAGTATTGACAGTCGAATCAGTTTTTCCCAAAATATAACCCAAATATAAACGATATTTGATGTGAAATATGGGAATTAATAGTCTTATCGGACTGTAAGTGATCCCAGAGTGAGTGCTCCAGTTAATAAGCGAGGAAAATAAAATACCGGTGCGAGAAAATATGAGAATAATAGAGCACTCGATATATCAATGCAACCAAAATAAATGTTTTGGGGATTGCCTTAAGTTCTGTGTCTTTAAAATTGGAAACAAAGTCAACCAGAAATATGGTCTCAAAAGAGAATCCTCGGACTGACCTCACGATTCACAGAATATTCTTTTGACACACTATAGGGTTAGCCCTTTATTGATGTTCACTTCACATCAATTTACTCGATCGAAAAGCTCAGGAAAAATGATAAAAACTATTCATATGAATGTTGAATGCTTTGAAAGGGCGATATATTAAATTGACACTGACTCCCAGCACAGACTCCCGGCACAGAATCAATTTTTAAGTTAATCTAATTTTGATTACTTTTTAATTCTCACCTGAGATCATATCATACTTTATTTATAGTATAAAATATAGACCCGGATCTAATCCATTAAATTAAATGACAAGGATTGCGACATTTATAATCCTCAAACTGATCTTTGTAGGTTTGGTTATAAGGGCTAAATACAAGTACTAGCTTCAAATAAACTATGAAAACTTTTCCATTAATTACTCATCTATATTGCAGGATATATTTTAAAATTTAATTATTTAAAAAATTCTAGGTATACTTGTGCATGGATGTTAACTGAAAAATAGTCAATATGTTAGTCAATTTTGCCAAGTCTAATCTAAAGGGACCATTAAAATTACTCAGGGTAATAAAATTAAAATGACATTTATTATTTAAAAGTGTTGTAATCGGTTTATAAACTCAAGCTGATATAGAAAGATAAACAAGATAATTTTTAAATTTAACTGATGTACCCAGAGTTTACTAAATACCACTAGGAGTTTTATATAAAATAATCATGTCAATTATTTTGCAAAAATAGATGACAAGTTGTTATTAAAATTCATCCGAATTAATAATTGTGTAGCATGTTCAATTATAAGTATTACTAAGCCGATTAAATTTATTATTATTATTATTAATATTATTAATAATCTAGGATCTTCTAGTTTATTTAGGATAAACTAGGCTTAATAACGCTTTCACTATAGTATTCAGCTATTTTGTGAATGGTTAATTAGGGAATTTTGCAATCTGCTAGGTCAAGAATTTCAAAATCTAAATGGTATGACATTTTGAGAGAAAGACAGAGAGCCTGTGCTGGCTATCGATTGAATTGAACGGTAGATTGTTTTGCGATCAATCACTTGAGTATATCTAAAACATTATATTATTTAATAATTTATGTCATGTCTTAAGTCACTTAAGACGAAGAAATAACACAAAAAACGGGAAATCAAACGAAACAAAAAGTAATTCTTTCGCTCGAAATGTGCGATGAATTTGTAGTCAAGACATAGAAATCCAGGCATTAGTTTATGGACTAAAAGACACCGAGAAAGACATCCAACAGAAACAAAACTAAGTAATAAGTTTTCAATTATAAACGTAATGATAATAATAATAAGAAGAAGAAGAAGAAGGAGAGGAAGAAAAAGAGTGACAGAGAAAGGGATCACTATTTGGACAATAAATCTAACGAAGCATTCATTCAATGGACGGATAGATAAAAAATAACAGAAAAATTGGTCTAAAAATTCTGAATCGGATATCGAAAATAAATAAATAGAGTGAAAAAGCCTATCCACAAAGCAAAGATGGTCAAGGGGAGGGTATTAGCACAAACCCCTCTGTGATCTAGAATTTTTGGAATCTCCTGATTTTTTTAGGGGGGGAAGGGGTGTGTAGGAAAGAATTAAATATTAAATCTGTAAGTAGATATTGATTTTATCGGTGTTTTAATAATGTTGGAGACAAAATATCTTGATACTCCTGAAAAGAAACTTGGCTGTATCTGCTATTAACTTAAGTGATTGCTCTCAGAGATGACTAAGATCAAACAGATTTAGATTTAAATTTATTGACATAGATATGTTGCCTGTCTCCAATAACTCTCTTATAAAATTGGCCAAGGTCCTATCCTAAGAGAAGGAATGTTAAAGCTGATAAAATGGTTGTGTATTGAATTATTCAACCCATGGACATCTCGAATATATTATTGTCAATGTTTTGTCTTCTGCTTAAGAGAAAGAAAAACAAAACCATTTTTGTCGTTCGGATCTCTTAAGTGACATATATTTTCTGCTCGATCACAGATTTTGCTGTTCCGACCAATTGTTCACTTCTTTATTAATTTTGACAAATCCTTTGCACAAACATTTGTGTACTTAAGAAGTAAAAGCCAGTGAAGGGAACAACACTTTTAGCATTAGTTTCGCTTTTCATTTATTAACTCTTCCGTCGATTCCTATCAAATGAATGATTCTTTTCTCTTGAAAACAGTTGTCTTTATTGGAGAACCAGAACTCAAGTGTTGTTTTGATTCACTTTCGGTCCAAATGTGAGACTTTCTCACAAATACTGAGTGAAAGAGTGAATTGAAAACAAATTCAACGCCAATATAACTAACATTTCAAAAGCATAAGTGAATTGAAGGCATCAATCAATTGATTTACTGATCAGTTGGGCGCTGATAATGGCATCCCTTCAGTACGTAGGCTCTAGTAATGAATTTGCTCAGTTTTTGGACATAAAGTTATTCTACCATGATAACCACAACATTTAAATTAATCAATCATCATTATACCTGATCAAATACAGAAATGAAATTATATCTAGCTAAGTTTTGATGTAATATTTGCCCTAAAATTACTTACTAAATGAATGGCACAAAATAAAGTACAAAATAATTTGAAGTATAAGAGAGGAAAGTTTGAGAAAATAAAAGACTAAAACAGTTTTATTTAATCAAATCACGAGAAAAAGAGAAGAAAATCGAAACAAACAGAAAGAATCGATGAAAAGGAGTAATAAAAATCAATTTCTGCCAAATATAAAAAGGGAGACAAAAATTGAGTGCAAATCAATTAAATCAAAATCAATATATGAAAGGATGTGTTTATATGAGCCATAAATAAGAGGAAGAGATAATTGAGAGGACATACCGAAAACGCCGAGTCTGTAGTTAATTGTGATGACTATCACTTGACCAAAACTGGCCAAAAGGCTGGCGTCAAATGAGTTTCCGTTCGCCCATTCATATGACTCGCCACCAATGAAGACAATCACTGGATATTTGGACCCAAATCTCACTGAAGAGGAAGAGGCAGACGATGCCGACGACGAGCCTATCAGTAAAAGCAATAGAAATGAGTTTTTTTAGTCAAAAGAGGAGATAAAATCCCGAAATCAATATTCTCTTATCGCCCGACTCTGGCCTTAAATCAATTCTGGGGATGGACAGGGAGGGTAATAGTAATGAATTGCATCAAAGTTAAAATTGGGGATAGCCACCACCCTTTCAAATTTATATGAATTTTGTAAATTATAAAATTATAAAATTAAATATACCAAGTTCAGTTGGAAAAATATACAGGAGGAATATTGTCCTAACTAAATAGAAAGGTATGGTTATCCCTGATTAACAAATAGGCATAAAAAAGAGAGTGAATGAGTCCCTAAAAGGCAAAGCGTTTGCTAAGAACAGGAATAGAGGCAAACAAATCCTAAATTGATTAGAAGATTCAATGATTTATTCCTGGAATCAAATCCTTAACTAAGACTATAAATAATTCATAAATAAATGAAAACAAAACTGCAGTGAAAAGCATATGAAAGGCAATCAATCGATTAAATAATTGATTTGTTGATTAACGGTTAAAACGCGTCCAAAATAACTGTTATTTAATTTGTTTGTTCACAGAATTGATTATAACTATAAGGATAGGCATAAGAAAAGACGAATATTTCTTTAGAGCAAAGAACACATGAAAATAGAGCACTGCATACAAGATAAGAGTCAGTGATCCAGTGCTAAATAGAAAGGATTATTTGCTTGATTTATCAGTAATCTTAACTTTATTGCAAAGCTTGTCATTCGCTGTCGTTTTCGCTTTTTTAAGATTCAATGTGGGGGTAACCAAGACATACATTGTGAGCAACCAAACTATGTGCTAAATTTAAATTAGGATCCATTAAGCTTTGATTTAAATAAATTCTTAACATGCTAATTAGAAAAAAGCTAATGGAAACAACTTTTTATTTGAGTTAGATCAGTTAAAGAATTAAATTGCTAATTCTTAATGGCTCAAACTTCATTGGCATTCATAAAAAAAGGTCACTAATGCAATTCGAATTGGTGTAATTTATCTTGTATAACTAGGTTAACTTAAATATTAAAATTATGAATTTAGAAAAAATTATTAATGGATTACATAAGAAATTATATGAAATAATATTTTCCATAAAAGAAATATTTATTTATCTTTCAGTCTGTTTAGTGTTTTATGTGTTTTTGTAAGACTATTGAAAAATCCATAACTAAATCGATGACAGTCTTCGCCTCAAACAAACAGTCAGTTCTGTCTCTTATTTTTGCTAAAAGACTCTGTGATGCCGGCATAACCAAGGTGTTTGGGAATAAGTTTGCTTGAGGCTATTGAACTTTCAATGTTTTGATGTGAATGATAATAGGATAGAAGTGAGGACACTTGAAAATACTCTTAAATTATAATAGTTGTCATATTTAGTCATCTTTAACATAAAATTATCAAGAAATTATTCAACTTTAATAAAATGATTTAGAGCAAGATAACTAAATAGTAAATTAATATTTTTAATATAGCAAAATGGCTTAATTTTATAGAAAATAATAAGCAAGAAGTTATATGTCCCCTAAGAAACTGACCCTGAACATCTCTGTGTGAATGACTGAGTCTAATGTAAACCAAAGTCTACTTATGGACTAACTTTCAATTTTCGATATTGAGCTTAAAAGGATGGTCTGAATTGAATTTTAAATTATAGACATTTTTCCTCTTCGAAAATGGAAAGCACAGGAGAGCACAGGGAGAGTATGTTTCACTGAATAGGAAATATTTTCAATCGAGCATCATCCTTTCTTTGATTGTCTTATATCATTGTTTTCATCTTGATAAG
>JAQIWF010000708.1:0-16221 GCA_034694965.1 Ceratozetes gracilis
CTCTCTCTCTCACTCTCTCTCTCACTCATTCTCTCTCTCTCTACATCTCTCTTATTCTCTCCCTCTCCTCCTTCTCTCTCATATTTTTGAATATTTTGTCTTTTCTGTTAATACTTAAAAATATATTCTTCTAATCCTTGTCTTTAATAATATTTTCAATCTCTCTATCAGTCATTCAGAGGACTTTACTTTCGCTTTTTATTTTGAGTGCAAACAGCGATGAAAAGAAGAAAATAAGAGACTTTTTGCTGAGAAAAAACATTCTGAGCTCTGTTTACAGAATTCATTTGAAAATATTAATAAAATAAAAGCAGAAAAGCTATGAAAGGGAAAGACCCGAACCGTATGTGAGGGGCACTACTTTTTTGAGACCATTTGAACTGATTCTTAATTCTGGGGAATACTTATGAAAGATATGTTCAAACAGTAAATTGTGATATATATGACTGTCCTCTGAAATAAAAGAGAGACCTCCTCATTGCTGTTGTTATCTGGTATGGTTTGGTGTTAGTTCAGCAATAATATGACCTTAAGTGCACACCTGGACTCAGTCTCCTAACGATATATTACGATATAAGCTAAGGGTAGGGGCGCTGAGGAATGACGATTTCATGGCATGACGAGAACCTGACGCTGATTACTGGCAAACTAAAGGTGCAAAATAGTGTCCCCAAATGCACTGATTTTGATTGGACCAGAATTTAGTGAAAACTTAGTCTTAGTTATGGTGTGTTGTGTGGGGCAATGCTTGGAATGGTCTGAACGGTTCCCACGATCATAAAGCACTCACTACTAGGCTATGTCTCTCTATGTGTGCACATCGGTTCACATTCTGCTTCTGTTCCCTCTTTGCTCTGATATTCTTTTATTGTGTATCCCTTATCCATAACACTCCGATTCAATTCATACCTTAAGTTCACTTCTTTGCTGTGATTTTAGAATAACTAATTATGTTTGAAAAAGTAAGAGCCATAGAGAAGCCATAGGGGTCTCCAAACGCATACATTGCCAGAGATTGGGGACTGAAAAACAAGGGGATCGACACTCACTCAGACCTTTAGTTTATATATCGCTCTCTAACTATTCTTTAAGCAATCTTTGGAATAATGCAATCTCTGGCCATATATTGCAATGAATGCCAATCTCTATGTCTTTCAATGAACGCATTGCTCCACAGTTTGTGCTCTGCATTTGCGACACAACACTCGAGGAATTTAACTCAACCTAAAAATCTTCGGACAATAGAAGGAGAGCTCACAAAACATCAATAATAGTAATAATAATAAGAAAAATATTTCAAAGAATTCACACAAAACTAAAGTTTCAAATGAGAGCTACAAAATTGATGTGTATTTTCACAAAAATAATTCCTAAAAAAGGCCCGAAATATGGGACTCAATAACAAAAATGTTATTTTTCTTTCTCTTATTAAACATACTTTTGTTGTGCAGATTGTTTTTGTCTCTTTAAAATGGATTATCTGTTTATCAAAGCGTTGTTATTCACGGCATTTGACAAAACCAAATAACATTAACATTAGACACAAGTACTGAGAATATTGTGATTAACTTTTTTGCATAGCCTTGAGTGGGAATTCCCTTTTGTTTAATTATTGTCTTTCACTTCAATAGAACCTCTATATGTGAGCTCTGCTCAAAAGCCTTAATGAGAGATAATTAGCACCGAAGCACAGGCACTACAGCAGCCACTCTCCCCTCCAACCGCTCTCCTGTTCCTCTCTGGAGCACTCTCTCTGTTTTAGGTATTGATTGAATGTCTCTCTCTTTTCTATTTAGTTCTCTCTTTTTTATAATATTGAACTTCAAAGAGCTAACAGCTTGGAGCAGAGCAGAGCAGAGCACACCACAGTGTCTGAGCAGTATGTATGGTTAATTGCGTGACTTCCTCGACTTAATGAATGTTTTTTGTTGGGCTTAATTAATGCCAGAACGCGCTGAGGCTTTGCTTTATTATTGTTCGTCCAATGATTCCATTATTTAGGTATTCTCTCATTATATGAGTGGATGTGATGTTGTAGTTGTTATTGTCTTGTAATTAGTTCTATATTATGTGCCAAACACACAGACAGAAAGCCATATGAATAAAAGCAAAATTACCGGTCCCGAGCGTTTCCTGGTATTTGTAAATGTAATTTCATAATTCTCTACTCATTTTGTTTGTCTTTAAAAACATCAAATTTTTATCATTTAATATATTTTTGTCGCGAAAAACGCCACTTTGTTTTGAATAAATTTTTTTGCGATGAATAATATGTTTTATTTTGCAAATCAGTTATGAATATATTATGAATAAATTTCTCTCCTTTTTTCGCAGATTTTTTCTCCAACTTTTCTTCGCCACTCGTTTTTGTTTTGTCTCAAACTTTTCATAAATTTCTCTGCTTTTCGTTATTTGCTTTTCAGATATTTTCGGTTCAAAAACTAAAAGACATAAAACTTAGACTTAAAGACCAAAATATAAATGAATAGAAAGAAAGAAAAATTTCATAAAAGACTCGCAATTTTAAAAGATGTTAATCTGTTGGTGCGTTCACTAAGTAATGTCACTCAGTTTTAAGACTCAAACGTTTTTATGTTTGCATTTTTCAGTAGAGACTGATATTCAATTATAAGCCCAGGTGTGCAGTTGGTGTGCAGTTGTGCTGCGCTTAAAAACCCATTCACTCTCTGACGAGAGATCTTTTGTATTTGAGATTTGAATGATAATTGTTTGGAGGCACTAATCGCTTGCTCTGCAAAAATTTCGCTCAAACTCTCTCTGCTATTGCCTTTGAAAAGAATTAAAAATATGAGTCTTGTCCTGTTCTGTGCTGTCACGGGAAGAGAGAGCTCACATCCAAATGAGAGAATGCATAATATAATACAAAATAAACTTAAGGAAAGAGAGAACTCTGTTCAGACATTCGCCCGAAGGGGCTCAGGCGAAGAGGGGAGGCAATGGGGGCGGCCAATCGATGGGGAATTAGTATTACACTACCACATATACATTGATAATCCTGATTGTGTCCCCCCATTAACATAGGTATCCCAGTATTGCTAGTATTTGCCGTTAACTCAGGTGTGCCCTTCAATAATGGCCATAAGTCGCACCCCTGCTGTATGTGTCACTTCTTTTTTTTCGATGCAACTTTGCTATGCGCTCCCCATTCCTCGCCTTCGACCCCCACTAGCAGTCCCTCGAGAGATATTTAGCTCAACTCCTGTGGCCATTCAATACGACATTTAAGGAGTTGTTGTTTCAATCTATTCCATGTACTGATTGCTAAAAGTGACAAAAATTTGCTTTAATTTTAGTCATTCCTCTAAAACATTGAATACCAGTTTTGAAAAGTGAATCCAAAATATTTAATGACTTCGAACTCACTTTCAAATTGAAATTTTATTTTTATAATCGCTTTTGAAGTCTAAACAAAATTCGGTTTCGACTTAAGTCTGGCATTATTTTCTGTTTATTGATGTGATTTGAAGGCAAGAATTTATTGCAATTTATTGGACTTTTTTGTAATTACAGTCAAAGCACTAATAATTATCAAAAATCTAAACGAAAAAGTCGTTTCCCTCCCGACCCGGATATTGTCATTAGTGTTGGCGCTAACTTAAGGCACAAGTAATTTAAACGTTTCTTCAGTTGCTTCTAACAATTTATGCATTAATTTGTGCTCATCTAATGTCTTGTGCTTCATGTCTCTGACATAAGAGATGCACAGCATTTGGGGCCGTCCGCCGTATAGTAGGAGGTTATGGTTGAGAGATGATCCTAATAGTCACCACCAAATATCTCGAACGACACTATCTGTGTCTCTCTTTCTCACTCATCAAAACCACTTTCTTATGGATGAGTTAAACCTACTTGGGCTAGAAATGGATGAGTGCTATCACTAGTGCTGTGCTATGACTGCCATCATTGCCAACACCGCCACCGATTAGTATTTGATTTCATATCAAATAATACTATAAAACACGACTTTAGTAGACTATCGCTCTATTTATAGCTATTTGAGTGGTTGACAAAAAGCCTAACTATTTGTATGCAGCCCTTTAGGCAACGTATGTCCCCATCCTTTCTCTCTCACCTTTTTATATAAAGCGTTTAACAACATATTTATTTCAAGTCGTGTTCTCGAGAACTACTGCTTTGCTGTTATTTGGTTACACAGCTCTGTAGCCATCCATCACTGGTCAAGGTTGAGGTTGAGCTGCATGTCTTTGCTTCTCAATACAGAAGCCATTGATTTGGCTCTTTCTCTATTCTGTGTTTTCTTGAGTCCCAGAGCGTGGGTTACGCGCACCGACTCTTATGAATGAATATACGAATATTGACCTCAAAGTGCATTTAAAATTCGTCACTCTTTTGCACAGACTTTTCGGCCATTCATTTGTTTAACCGAATAGTGTTTGCAATGAAAGCCAATGGCAGGCAATCCGTTCACTCCTTCCAAAACTTGATCTCATGTTTTGCCAAAATTGTTATTACTGTCAGAACAGCAAAAGAATTACTTTTGAAAGAAAAATACATTTTTAGGAAATATTTCGATAAAATGATTATAATTTGAAGCAATCATTTATTCTGTGCTCTTATAGTAAAGTTGTCTTATTATTACAGAAAAGGTAATGACGACCAAAGATGCGAATCGAGTAAACACTTATGTAATGTTGGGATGCGCTCGAATCCTTCGGTGACGTTCCCATTAAAGGCAACTAATCTGTCAAATATTATCACTAAACTATGGAATCGACGGCAACCACAACAATGGCAGCGAACGACTCGGCGGTGTCATCGATATCGAGCACTATGACCAGTAGAACATCTCCTATTGTAGACACGGGTCAGTTCTGTTCGGTACCACACATGCCGCCCATCAAAGGTCAGACCATTAACTTTACGATCAAAAGCCCACAAAAGGAGACATTAGTGTCGACATCAGCTAAAGATAGTATAACTAATGCCAAGACTAACGACACGGAAAGTGTGAGCAGTTCCTTAAGTGATGTGGAGAATTTCACGGGTAAAATAGTGTACAATCCCGACGGTTCCGCTTATATTATCGAAGGGCCCGAATCTGAGGGCAGTGATGTCGAGGCAGAGATCAGTCAAGAGGGCAGTATTATCGACGCGCGCGGAATGACTCCGCCGTACGGCAGGAGTAATGTTGTCTTTCCTCAAGTGGTGTCAGCCTTTCATATTAGCCGGAGCTCAGCGGCCGCTCTATACAGTGCTCTCTATGGTCAGGCCTACCAAAACATTTTACAAGAGAATAAAGTTCCTGAAGTACCAGTTATGCACTCGTATCGGGTCTTCAATCTGAGGGACAACTATAAGACAAATTGTGACGAACAGACTCACCCCACAGACCTGAGTGGTGGCGATCCACTCGATAAGGACAATAACAATACGATCCGCTCGAATGCCATCAACTATTCTGAGAGTTCGGCGGCCAATAGTGCGAGCAGTTGTCAGACAGTGCCCGTCAAACCTATTCTCATGTGCTTTATATGTAAACTATCGTTCGGTTACTCGAAATCATTTATCGCTCACTCCATTCAAGAGCACAACATAGCTCTGAACGATGAAGAAAAGCGGGTCCTCTCCAATAAGAACTCCTCCGCCATCATTCAAGGGGTCGGCAAAGACAAAGAGCCGCTGTTATCGTTCTTAGAGCCCAAACAGCGCCCGCCGGCACTCAATGAAATGCCGGTTCAGTTCCAGCAACAGCTCGAAGCACAACAACGTCTGTTGGCGTCGGTCGCGGCCGCGGCTGCGCTCAGACAAAGCTCATGTACCAGTTCCTTAACCACTAGTGCGGACAATAAAAGCCCTGTGGCCTCTAGTGGGTGCAATATGGCCAGGAATGCGTTGGCCAGTGCCGGCACTCTGGTGTCGTCGATCACCAGTCCAGTCACATCGACGGTCGACATAAAACAGTGCGAATCTCAGTCTCATTCCTCCGCTTTAAGCTTTGTTTTGCCAAAGAATGGCGACGACCGCCAATTCGAACATTCGGACACTACACCCACCTCTCGGGAGACGCCCGAAGCCGACAGTTCGTTTGGCCCCGAACTGGCAGATCTGGCAAACCTCGAGAAAATAGCCAAAGCGGCCGCTGCGGCCGCACAACAGCAACAAATTGAACAAACCTCTCAATTGGCAGCCACTCATCAAAGCCTCCCTCAACGCTCGCCCTCACCCTCTAAACAATTTGGTCAATCGGCCCCATCGCCCAAAAGCCCGATTGCCTCAACGACTCCCTCTCTATCGCAATACCACTCCTCTCCGAGTCCGACAAACGCGTCACCGTTCATGTGTTCGGCACATCCGGACGGTAAGACCAATGGAGTTGAGTGTCCTAAGTGTGATCTAATCCTGGGTTCGTCGCGTTCCCTAGGTGGGCACATGACCATGATGCATTCCCGCAATAGCTGCAAAACATTGAAGTGTCCCAAATGCAACTGGCACTACAAGTACCAAGAAACTCTTGAGATCCATATGAAGGAAAAACATCCCGAGAATGAGATGAATTGCATTTATTGTTTAGCCAATCAGCCACACCCACGCCTGGCCCGGGGCGAGACCTACACGTGTGGCTACAAACCATATCGATGTGAAGTGTGTAACTACTCGACCACTACTAAAGGAAACCTCAGTATTCATATGCAATCAGACAAACATATAAACAATGTTCAAGAGTTGCAAAACGGCAACATTCCGGCCGAACATCTGCTCCAATCGCAAGCTTTGGCCGCTGCGGTGGCCGCCTCTGCCACTGTCCAATCAACTACTTCTTCAGTTCCTACTACAACGACCAGTGCGTCTTCGATCACTACATCTCCAGCCCCAACAACACCGGTGACCGTACCGACGAAGACTCAACAGGTGACGCCCAGCAGTGGGGGTACCCCATCGGGTACGACCTCCAAGCAGAAGGCCACGTGGAGGTGTGATGTCTGCAACTATGAGACTAATGTCGCCCGAAATCTCAGGATTCATATGACGAGTGAGAAACACACGCATAACCTCATGGTCTTGAAGCAGAACGTCTCACATATGCAGCAGTTGTCTGCCCTCCAACAGGCGGGTATGATCACTCCCGAACAGCTCTTTCAATTCCATCCTGGCATATTTGCTGCTGCAGCAGGTCTTACCGGTGCCGGACAACCCGGAGGACCTGCTGATAACCTACAGCCCGAGGCAGCTCTGGCCGACATGGCGTACAACCACGCGTTGCTAATGATGGCCAGTCAACAGCAACAGCAGCGGGCAATGGCCGCCGCAATGATGCAACAACAACAACAACAAGTAGCACAGGCTAACACTCCGGGCAATAAGTCACCGGTTCGAATGAATTCGGGTCCACAACCGACTTATGACATCGAACACCCGGACCCCTCTCTGGGCTTACATAACGTTCCGTACGACGACACCTGTCGTCTCTTTCAATGTTGTGTTTGTGGCATATATTCCAGTGATTCGATCGAAGGCTTGAGTCAACACATCCAATGTGACCGAACCCGACAGCGAGAGGACGAGGTGCTGATGGCAGTGGGCGGCAGTTATATTTGCAAATTGTGTTCCTATAAGACTAACTTAAAAGCAAACTTTCAGTTGCACTGCAAGACAGACAAACATTTGCAACGATTACAACACGTGAATCATATTAAAGAAGGCGGCACTCAGTCTGAATGGAAGCTCAAGTATGTGAACGTCTCTAATCCGGTTCAAGTGAGGTGTAATGTTTGTGATTATTATACAAATTCCATTCATAAATTGCAATTACATACGGCCAATGCCCGTCACGACGCCTGTTCCCGAGTGTTCCTCCACTTGCAATTGGCCGAAACGCTGGTCAACGGGGCTCCCAATAAGTATTACTACTGTGCGCTCTGTGCTCATCCCTCGCGCACTAAGATATCTCTCGTTCAACACATCAACTCTATTAAACATTTGCGAAACGAAAGCCTCCGACAACTCAAACAACAACAGAGTGGAGGCCTTACACTCAAAGACGCAGAGGAAGAGATCAGAGACTTATTTCAGGTCAAGGAGTTGACTCCAAACGACAAGATAGTCTTCGACAACGGTAACCAACATTTCTCATTCATTTCTAATCAAAATATTAATACAACTCATAATATATTTCACTTGAAGTAAATCAGAGATCAGAATAAATTTGAAAAATAAGTTTTTCTTCTTTTACTTCAATTCTTTGATATATCGCTTGCAATCAAAATATGAAACGATATAATGAAATGCTTTCTATTAAAAAGTTGAGGCATTAAAATGAAGAGAACTTTAATCGCAATCACTGTATAACTCATTTTACGAGAATATATTTTCAGGTTATTTAAGACTCGTATAAGACTTGTCTGCATTTGATTATCAAACATTTTTATTTCACTCGCGAACAGTCAAAAAGAAGAGAAGGAGAGGGAGTCGGAGAGAAGAGTAAATTTATTTTATTTATATTTCCTCAGATTTTTAACTTTTTTCTTAGATTTAAACTTTGACTCTTGTTATCAGTTGTAGTATATTATAGAAAATTTTGAATTAGAAGTGAAAAAATCGTTATCTTTCGCATAGACTAACAAAAATAAAATTAAGTTTTCTTAAGAAAAAAATAAGGCGATCAGAGATGTGTTGATTTGAAATGCATCAGAAATATAAACCTGATATTTTCATAGCCGTCAGCGCATGTTTACTATTTACTTAAGTTTAGACTCTTTCCATACTCTCCCTCTCTCTCTCTCTCTCTCTCCTCTCAAATTCAATATTTAGTGACAAAAGTTTTGGAATATTTTTATTCTCCAAAAATTGAGATCAAATAATAAGTGATATTTATTTATGTAAAATAATAATCAAATTCTTTACCCAAAGAATGCCTTTTGATAAATGCTTTGCGCGATTCGAGACTTTAGTTGATTTAACGACGAGTTCTTAAGGCAAATATTGAGCGCATTTATAACCTGATCAGTGATTGTGTAGTCAATAATACGGCCAAACATTTATCTCAAATGCAATACTATTTATGTTTCATAAATAAGAGCCAAAATCGCGTCATATTTAGTCTCTTTTGCTCTGTTTTCCCAACAAATCAGACAATAACTCAAACGATGAGAACTCGGATTCGCCTCCTTTGGGGTCTGCCATTGAGTCGGCAACTGATTCAATGTTAAAGAACGCCCTCATGGAGCAGCATGCTGCCGTCGCACAGATGGCCGCCAAACTCAATTGCGAGTCCTCTTCGGGTGACCTCCATTTCTGTCCGTATTGTAATTACTCACATACTTCAGAAGTACGGATCCAAATGCATATCGTGTCCACACATTCCAAACAACAGCGCAGTAGTTCGACGACACCCCCGACCACTAACACAACAGCTCCCGAACAGACAATGTTATGCCCCTTATGTCAGGAAAGCTTTAAAGAGAAGACCAGACTTGAGACACATCTAATAGATATCCATAATGTAAAACAAGAGGGACTCTTAAAACTAATGCTTTTAGTCGACACCACAGAAGTTGTTAATTCAAAGCCTGTGCGACACAACTCTCCTCATTGGTCTCAAAACGAAGATTCATTAGACTCGAAGTCAGAACAAAGAGAAGCGGACGCAAAGAGTGACTGTTCCGGTGATAGTGGATCTAAGCTATGCGAAGATGAGATGTTCGACACAAATGCGTTGTCGGAAAGCCTTCAATGTCCCGGTTGTCCAAAATTTTTCCTAACTCTCGACGAATTATTCACTCATATCAATAGTGAGGGTCATCTCAAATTGACTGAAGTATCACCAAATTTAAGAACCGGTTCGATCGGTAACTCAAACAGTGGGTACCAGTGCTGGAAGAGAGGTTGCGGTCAGATATTTAAGACAATAGGCGCGACTCAACTCCACTTCAAAGAACAACACGCACTCAAATCGGGGAAGATCTCGGGCGCAGCCGTTTCTGATAGACATGTTTACAAATATCGGTGCTCTCAATGCAGTCTCGCCTTTAAAACAATAGAGAAATTGCAACTCCACTCACAATACCATCTGATCCGCGCCGCCACTCAATGTGTTCTCTGTGGCCGAAGCTTTAGATCTGTGGAAGCGCTTCAGAAACATGTGGAGAGTAGTCATTCAGAGATGAGCGAAGAGGAGTTGGAACAGTATAAGTCCTCTTTAGTCAATAATCCTCTTTTATTCAGTGGTCGAAACGGAGGCGGAATTCTTGATCCCTCGACCACTGAATTACTAAAGAAAGAGTCAAATCGATTGGATGACATGAATAATGACGACGAGGCCATGGATTTGGTTCTGTCCGGTGCCACCGCTAATCTCCCCGAAGATACTGACGAAGAAATGACTGATTTGAGCGATAATAGGGCTCACAATCAACAGAATTCATTGGAAGACTTCTTGAACTCTCAGGCAGTGGCCGAAGACAGCTATAATGACCCGAACCGCAAATACAAGTGCCATCGATGTAGAGTAGCCTTTACTCGACAGTCGTATCTGACGTCTCACAACAAAACACTTCTGCATAGAAAGGGAGAGAAACTGAGTTATCCGATGGAGAAGTATTTAGACCCGAACCGGCCGTATAAGTGCGATATATGCAAAGAGTCATTCACTCAGAAGAACATTCTTCTCGTTCACTACAACTCTGTCTCTCATTTACATAAATTGAAACAAACAATGAAAGAGAATAACAATCAGACTAATCAAAGCCCCAACACTGCCATCACTAGCAGTATGACCAACACTAGTGCTCAAAACTCGAGCCCAACGATTGAGAGTTCAAACCAACAGTCAGTTCAGTCAAACAACGCGAGTAATGCCTCTGATTTAGAGAAGAAGCCCTACAGATGTAATATATGTAAAGTTGCCTACAATTTGGGCACAACTCTTGACATTCACGTGCGTTCAGTCCTTCATCAAACCAGAGCTTCAAAATTACATGATTTGGCCCTCACGGGTCAGATTGATCTGAGTGTTCCCCTCATTGAAAGACCCGACAACACGAGTGAGACTGCAGTGACAGCGACCACTCCAAGCACTCCCAGTTCAAGCATTCCAAGCGCAACGGCCACTACTTCCCCTCCCAAAATGGCCGGTGATCAAAATAAGCCGAGTCCGGGCACACCGTCTCCGAGCACAACTCCCAAATTCCAGGAGACTCTGATGTCCCTAAACCTGTCTGACCCCCAACAAGTACAACAAGCGGCAGCTCTACAACAGGCAGCACTCAATTTGGCGATGAGTGCGGGTAATAATGGTCACAACCTTCTGTTGGGCTCATCTCCATTCCAGTGCCAACGATGCGGCTCAGCATTTATCTCACACGAAGCACAAGTACAACACCAACAGTTGTGTTGTCTGTTCAGTCCTCCAAATAATAGCTCGAATATCAATAAACAGTCGGCTATTAATCAACAGAGAAGTCAATCGCCTCAGACTAATGCAGCGACAGCTCAGACGGCCTCGCAGTCCAGACCCCGATTTGCCAGTTATGCCCCCGTTTGCAGGAGTAAACCACCACTTTATAAGCACTTACTCGAGACCTGGGGTTTTGAAATTGTTATGCAATTCAATGAAAGCCATCAGAAAAGAGTTAAAAAAGAAGTCAATTCAACAGATGTTAAGAAAGAGACTGATCTCAACCCTAATACCAGTGAAGTAAAAGACAATACCAGTGCTGAGTCCGTTACTAAAAGTGAAACCAAAGAATCGGAGCCTAAGAAAGACGATCTGAAGAATAATTTGCCGGAAATTAATCGATCGAAATGTGAGAAATGCGGGAAAGAATTCTCTTCTATTTGGGTCCTAAAGGCTCATAAAGAAGAGATCCATAAAGACGTTGTTCCGCCCGAAGTGGTCGAAATGTTTGCAGACGACTATCGCACAGAATACGATAGAAAGTGTGCGCTTCTCGAAGAGGAAAACGATGGCTCTACTGATCAGATGACTGCTAACACAAATGAAAGCTCACAAATAGCCGCCGGCGCTAACATCGGCCCATCAAACACACCACCGCTTTCAATGGCAAACAATATGGTTAATAACAGTGCGTCGGTATCCCAGGCAGACATGGCTGCGGCCAACCAAATGGCAGCCCATCTCCAGTTCAGTCAGTTATTAATGAGTATGGGTTTGGCCGGAATGGGAATGCCTTTGGGTATGAATATGAATATGAACGCTATGAACATGAATGCTATGAACATGAATATGCCTTTTGCTGCGGCCGCTGCTATGGGTCTGCACCCACCGCTCATACCTGTGATGATGGCACCTCATATGGACCCAATGATGGCGGCAGCTTTTAACCACCCGGGTGCTGCTGCAATGGTGACCCCTACTTCCTCGGCAGGGGCCACACCAAGTCCTATGCAGACTCCTGACTCGAATTTCTTTGCCACTCAGCAGAAGCTTATGCAACAACAACAGCAACAGTTAAACGCCGCTCAGCAGCAGAAGAGGGCCCGAACTCGCATTAGTGACGAACAGCTTAAGGTTTTGCGCCAATATTTCGACATAAATAACTCGCCCACAGAGGAACAACTCCTCGAAATGTCAGAAAAGTCAGGTCTACCCATGAAAGTGATTAAACACTGGTTTAGAAATACTCTGTTCAAAGAGCGCCAAAGAAACAAGGACAGTCCATATAACTTTAATAACCCGCCCTCTACTTTCCTCAATCTCGAAGAATATGAGAAAACGGGTGAAACCAAAATCTTAACTCTCAATGACATTAAGAAAGAAAATGATAACAAAGACATAGCAATTGAAGCCGAAAAATGGACGGCCACTACAGCACCTGACTTAAAGTCGTCCTCTTCGACCAAAGACACGGATTACGCCACTTCTGATGACGACATGAATGAGACAAAGAAAAAAGATCTCAATATTCAGAAAACAGAGCAACAAATTCAAGAGAAGTTTGAAAACCATATTCTGCAGCTCCAGAAACAACAACAGCAACAGATTCAACAACAGATCCAATTACAGCAACAACAACAACAAGAGTTCGAGTTAACCAAAGCTATGCTTAACGCCAATGCCAACAGTCCTCATACCTCAGAGTCGTCGATGAGTTCTCAATCAGCTGCGGAAAATAGCGCCGCCTCACTGTTCGCAGGTTTGCCCGGTTTTGCCACATCACTGGCCCCTCCACTCGGGTCCGGACCATTGCAAATGGCTATAGACGCGGCACATAGATCTCAAATGGGAGCCTCCAATTCTAATACTCCCAACAGAAATGAAGGGAACGGCAATTCCAACAGTGGTTCTCAATCTGGAAAGAGAGCGAACAGAACCCGTTTTACTGACTATCAGATTAAGGTTTTGCAAGAATTCTTTGAATCCAATGCTTATCCAAAAGATGACGATTTGGAGTATTTGTCTAAACTATTGAATTTGAGTCCTCGAGTTATAGTCGTTTGGTTCCAAAATGCCCGACAAAAGGCCAGAAAGGTATACGAAAATCAGCCGCCAGTTCCTCAAGAAGACGACGGCTCCGGACGTTTCCAAAGAACTCCAGGTCTTAACTACCAGTGCAAGAAATGTATGCAAGTCTTCCAAAGGTATTACGAACTTATCAAACATCAAAAGAGCGCCTGTTTTAAGGATGAGAATCCTTTGGCCGCTCAGTTAAGAGCAGCGGCTGAGTCCAGAGCACAGTCAACATCTCCGGGAGCGAGCCGTGAAGCACCGTCTACTACACCAACACCTATAGATAGCGGTCGCACCTCTGCCACACCGGATAAGATAAGACAACAGTCACCACAACCGCCAACACCAACCTCTCAGTCACAGTCGGGTCAGTCCTCACAACAGAATACATATCGTTGTGATAAATGCAGTTTAGTTTTCAATCGATACGACTTATGGCGCGAACACCAATTGGTACATCTCATGAACCCAAACCTGTTCCCAAATTACCCGCCGTCGTCCCCATTCGGTATTCTTCAATATGAGGCACAGGCACAGCAAAGCCCTCAAACCAATACCTCCACTTCTCCTAATATAGTGAACTCTTTGAGTGCTTCTCTGCAGAACTTAACACAACAACAGCCTCTTAAACGCAAACTACCCGAAGATGAAGATTCGCACGACTTTGACTCAATGAGTGGCGGTGTGGGGGCCGCCAACGAACAGCCCCGTGACAAACGACTGCGCACTACTATACTACCGGAACAATTGGATTATCTCTACCAGAAGTATCAAATTGAGTCAAATCCCAGCAGAAAAATGTTAGAAAGCATTGCCAAAGAGGTCGGCCTTAAGAAGCGTGTCGTTCAGGTCTGGTTTCAAAACACCAGAGCGAGAGAAAGAAAAGGTCAGTTTCGCGCACATCAACAGGTCATACATAAAAGATGTCCGTTTTGTCGGGCGCTCTTTAAAGCGAGATCTGCTCTCGAATCCCATTTGGCGACACGTCATGCGGATCAGTACACAAAGGGTGACATTAACATCGATGCACTCCCCGATGGCGACCCATCAGACATGACAGACGCTGCTTCTCCTCCTATCTCTAACGACGATCTAATGAGAAGTGCAAACGTAAGTGGACTGACAGCTGAGGCCTTGCAGTCAACTATGAAAAAGTATTACGAGGACTCACTTAAGAAGTATTTGGAAGAACTCAATATTCCCGGTAAAGACGGATCCACTGATACCATTCCCGCTGATCTTAGTCTTAAAATGAAAGCTGCATTTGAAGCAAGTGGTCTGACCGGTGAGAGCGCACCACTCGATCTCTCAAAACCCGTGAATTTGTCGCAACCCTTGAGATTCTCTGCCAACGATGACGAGGGCTTTGATGACACCCGTTCTGATGGCGACGACTCCGACTCTTCCGATGATTTAGAGTTCGATTTTTACTACTCGCAAGAGTCGAACCCTACATCACCGGCACCGGGTTCTACCACTTCGTCTACAGCGTCTGCACTGAACCGAATGGGTTCGGGTTCGGGACCAAACACTCCCTCCAATTCTAACAAACGGTTTCGGACGCAAATGACAACAGTTATGCTTAAAGCCATGAAATCCATTTTCGCCGACTATAAGACCCCATCGATGGCCGAATGTGAGTGTTTAGGCCGAGAGGTCGGACTACCGAAGCGTGTGGTACAGGTCTGGTTTCAAAACGCCAGAGCGAAGGAGAAAAAGGCGAAACTGCAGTTCGCTAAGGCTTTCGGACAGGAATTGGAGACCAACACAAAACCTGTGGAGGAGTGCAAAATATGTGGCATTAAATACAATCTGAAGTTCTCTTCGACCTCAATGCAAGACCACCTCTTCTCTAAGAAACATATCGAAAATCTCAAACACCATATCGATTCCGTCAAAAAGCTAATTGAAGGTCAGGACGACAACAGCGCAGACTTTCCCATTGCATCAGGTAATGTGCTTCCAGTCATTCCCACAACCGGTCAGAACAACACAAACAATACGTCTGAGGCCAACGACAGTCGCTCCAAATCGGCCACAAATCTCATGCAACAGTTGCAGCTCATGGGTCTGTCGGGAGCTCTGCCCACTGGCCTCCAATTACCCGATGTGGCGATGAATGGCGGAAATTCAAAGAACTTTAATGATTCGGTGCCCACGAAATCGTCACCCGAAAAGTCGTCGACAACTAACGCAATGACCAACAATAAGGACAGCAATTCATCGGCCAGTAGTGGTGGAGGAGTGGGCAACGCTGATGGAGGTGACAACGCTGCCCTTTTCAACTATATGTACCCTGGTCTACAGAACTACTACGCCAATGCCGGTGCCGCGGCCGCATTCTTGCACCCATCCATGTATGGCACGGCTGCCAACAGCACAGGTAGGAATAAGATTTGAGATTAACTACCAATTGATGTGATTTTGTTTTGTGGCTCCAATTCATGGGTTAATATAAATAATGAATTGAAAGGAGAATTCTATGAGTTTTTGTCTCATATATATACATATATAAGAAAACATTTACTGAATTAAAGTTTATTTAAGTCGTTGTAATAGAACTGAAATTTTATTATCATTTTCTCAAAAGTTCCTACTCTTACACAAAGTGTTACCCAAATGTGAATTGAATTAACAATTTTTGACAAATTAATGAATGAGTAAAACGGAGACCAAAACAAGTGTAAAGAAGTCGTGTAAAACGATTCTTGTAATCAGGATATGATTGTCGACATCTAATTAGTCTCTATTATACAGTATATTATATTTTGCAC
>JAQIWF010000709.1:0-16190 GCA_034694965.1 Ceratozetes gracilis
ATGCTCCAGGTCTTAATATATGGGGGAAATGACTGTTCAGACAATAATAATAATATATAAGTGTTTATACATTTAAAGCTAAACTCCAGCACAGAATGGAAACGAAATTCAAAATAAATGTTTTCTTCTCTCCTATGCTCTTATCGTAAACGACACAAAATTTCCATAAGAAATATGAGAAATCTTCAAAATGTTTAGACCTGAAAGTGTTTGCATTGAATTGCATGCAAACCCATACATAGATAGCTATGGGTATGCAATCAATTCAATTATCAAGCTGAGATAGAATGGTTTTGCTCCTATTATGCTGTAGACAGTGTTTGGTGGTAAAGTAATCTTGATAGATTACCAACATTTGACAAAGAATAAAGGCTTAGTCCCAGATGAAGTAGACTGAAAATAATGATACTTTTTGTTTGAGCAATGACAAATTTTTATTTCTTGAAAAAAGCAAATTCTGCAAAAGACAAGTGTTTATTGTTTGAACAATTCTAAGCAAAATCAGTCTTCAATGATGTTCTTAAGAAGTCTTTATTTTAGGTTTGAAAAGGAAAAGAGTTTTTTGCTCTGAATTTATTCGCCTTACAAAACATTTTAGTCTTAAGCAAAGACAATCTCCAAAACAGTTCTTTACTATTCTACAGAAATCACCAAGATTCACTTTAACACTTAATAACTAAGGCTTCAAAGGTAAACGAGTAGTTATCGCATGTAAAGTCTCAATTATGCATGTTAGTTTATTTCTATATGTAATTTAAATTCAATTTTTATCTAATTTATCTAACACAGGGGAAATTATTGATGGGAAATTTTAAAAGATGACAGTCTAGTGCTGAAAAATTACGAACCTTTATATATTATTGTAAGATAGAGTCGGCACAAGTTAGACACCCCCTTGGTGAGCACTGTTATTGTGTAAAAAAACCTTTCAACTGATGATTGAATGGCGTTAAATACAAATATTTGTCTTTCATTCGATGTTTTTTCTAACTTTTTTATTGTCTCATTCATAAGTTGGACAAAATTCTTAACAAAATCAGTCGTTTAGAAAGAAGAGAGAGTTTTGTTGAAGAAATTGTCGACAAATAAGAGAAAATAAAAAATTGTAAACTTTTGACAAATAAACAACTGTTTGGTTGTCTTTACAAATAAATTCGGATTCAGTTTGTTTTGATGACAGGAATAATAAACTAATTTGAGTCGAGCTCTAACTCATCGTACATAAAACAAGAAGCGTATAGAGGAATACCATAAAGTGTGGGCTTCATTGCACAACACATTAAGTATTCTTACATTGAAGAAGAGAATAGAGGAGTGATCTAATGTAACAAAGCTTAAAATGTTCTCATTTTAAAGTTGACCAAGCCCTAACTATGGCTGGAAGTGAGAAAGAAGCAGAATAATTTAAGCGAAGATAATCAAATCAAATAATATGTGGTGATATTGAGAGAGGGCTTATTTATTCGGAGTGCAACTTCACAGGCAATCCTTTGATAATACTAATGATGGCTCGAGTTTTCTCTTTAGTATTATTTAAGGCCTTTTCCTAATCAAAGAAATTGAGTTGAGTTTAACACAACGTAACTGAACTGCGATCAGATATACCTCTAATTTATGTAATTACTTGAAATAAACCCGAACTCAAACATTATTTGCCAAAAAGGTTAGGAATTCTTATAAATATTTCTCTATTTTTCTCTTATATTCTTTTGGATCAAATTCTTAAGCTATGGTTCTGTGAGTATCTCTGACGACGTAATGACAACTCATTTGATCATCGATTCAACTGATAAGATGTAGAAATGCTGACAGATTCTCAAGTCATGTATCTGTCATTATGTAAGGTATAGCAGAGCCATACAAAGTAGATGTTCCTCAAGCTTAACATCATTTCTTTTGATGACTTTTCTTACTTCAAACACTATTTTGCAATCGATATAACATTGGATTAAATAGATTCTCGACACTAATTAGAGTCTTAAATGTCATTTCTTTAGGCATTTCTTCAAAAAGCCTCTAAAAGTATAAAAGTAACGATAATTTAGTAAATTCTTGCAACTTTGAACTAGGAAAATGTAAATCAATCAATGGGTTTAGAAAGTTATCTCTCAAGTAAACATCGACTTAGGAAAGGGTGAAAAGTCTTAGAAATACATTCATAAAAGTGATAGTTCTCTATACAAGTATTTTATCATATTTTCTGGTCAAACGAAACAACTAATGGACTCCAATAATAAATCAAGTTTTGAAGCCTCCAATCTCTCCAAGAGTTTTACTATTTTTCATTAATCTCTTGTGAAGTCTCTAATGACTAACCATAATAAAAGTGAAAAATGACAAAAACAATAGACCATAGATTAAAATATAGGATTAACTGTTGTGAAGGGCTTTCCATTCAAGTAAAAGATGCCCTGAATTGAGATCGTAATTGATTCACAATTTTTGACTTAACTTTTGTTTAATTATTTTGGAAAACGCTTTGAATTTTAGCGATTTTTGAGTTCATTAAAATTTAAAGATTCAAATGCAATGAATATCATCTCTAAAAGCCTGGATGAGAATACTCTTACAAATAAGGTTTTCTAAGTAATTAGAATGCAATGAATCAAAAAATAGAGTGAAATATGAATTAACACAAAATTTAAGTGCAATTCAAACTCAGAAGTTGTATGTTATCTGAGAGCAGAGTTTGTCGGTAACTCTCATCCTGTGCTTTGACAATAAAATTTTGCTTTAATGACTTCTTTCACTTTTATAGTGCATCTCATTTTTATGGCGAATAAATTTTTCCTGTAATTAGTAAATCCTTTTACTTTTTATTTCTAACAATTTCCGAAAAGAGGACTCAATAATGGAGTAAATTATAGTCTAGCAAACTATCGATTCATTTGCTCTCAATTCACTGCATGTAAAGCCTTATCAGAAAAATGTTTAAAATTGGATCGCATTTTAAATTATTTCTTTTGTGTATAAGACTTGTGTTGTTTGAATGTATTGACGATTCCGTTAAACAATGATTCCTATTATTGAGAGAAATCGACAAAATTGTTAGTTTCGGGAATTCCTCTAATGTTGTGATTGTTTTTAAGTAAAACCATTAATGGGTTCCGAAATCATTAATGGATTTCCATTTAATTCAAACTACAGTAATGATAAAACATCACTAAACAAAAGTTACATTCATACAGACTCTCTCTCTCTCTCTCTCTCTCTCTCTCTCTCTCTCTCTCTCTCTCTCTCTCTCTCGCGAATAGAAGAAAAAGAGAATACAAACATTGAAATAGATCTTTGGTTTAAAGCGTTTTTCATTTTGATTAGATTATATTCACTTTGACAGCATTAATATTTTAGGTGTAATGGATGACATTATGGCAACAAATTATGCGATCAATTATATGGGATTTGCCTAAAAAACTAGAGTTGTCTCATATTTCAATTGTAATGATTGATTTGCAAACAGAATGACCACAAAATCCGCTTCCTTTACAAATGCATATTTTATGTCTTTCTTCAGGGAGTTGTGTATACTATCTATGAAAAAGTAATCATTGATTAAACACTATAACAATTTTGGTGTCGGCAGTAAATAGTGGGTATGGTTGGAGAGAAGCCTAGTGGGCATATGATGCAAACCAGGTACTGGAAATTCAGCACAAAAAATCATTTGCCGATCACTACTAATGTTTGATTCAATTTCTACTATTTTTGCACTTCTTTATGCTTTTGTGATAGAAGTCTGAAATCAAATGAGTCTTAACTGAAGGCAGTATAATCTCCATCGAGAGTCCAATTACTCAAACGAGTAAAAGAATGCCTTATTTTCTGTTCCAATGACTGTTTCTAATGAGCTGTAAATAAAAATTGTGGGAACAGTGGCTCTGTTTGGAGCCATAAAGCGCTCGACAAAAACTAATTGATTATTCAGTTTTGAGAACTCAAATATTCGGTAGATTTTTTCACGGATTGCTTTTATTGTATATACACTGAGAAATATAGGCCACGAATTGAAGCATTTTATTTCCACATTTATTATACGAATTGAGTGTAACTATAGTTCAGTGAAAAATAGTTTAGAAATGTATTGACGCGTAACTATCTATTCGGTGGAAAGGCATCATCACTACAAGTATTTCTATATTTAGTCCTTTATATTGTGTGAACAATGCATTTGTAAGTTTTATATTAAAGGAAAGGTTACCAAACATTGATCATTATATTGTGTAATGCCGTGAAGAGTCATTTCTGGTGTGCAGAACACCATCAAAACAAATTGTTTTGCTGTCTCTTATTTACTTGATAACAAATGGCTAATAAGTTGAGATCAGAGCTTATTCTGTGCCCGAGAAAAAGGTCACAACAACGCTAAACAGAGTTTTTTTTAAAGCAGAAATCTCTGTCTTCCGTGACTTTCAGCGATTTATTTCCACATTTAAAAAGAAACTTATTTTCGGAGATCTTTTCCTTTTCTTTATATCAATAAAAGAGAAATAGAATCGAAAGTCTGTTATAATTGTTTTCAATTCACGAATAAATTCGCTGTAATTGTCCTTAAAATGTGTTTTTTCAGATTTAATAAGAATTTCCTAAACTTTGGTCCATTGAATAGAAAATGCATTAAGAGATCCGAACGGAATATAAAAGCATTGATTTGAGATTTATATCATAAAATATAAACTTCACGACAGAAACACATTAATCATTAGAAATATTTTATATTTGAAGATAAAAACCTTAACCTGTCGTTAAAAACACGGCTTCTATTCTTTGCTTTTATAAAATTAATATAAATCTCTCTCTCTCTCTCTCTCTCTCTCTCTCTCTCTCTCTCTCCTGCTTTTTAGTACATCATTTGTTTTCTAACGAAAAGCCGATTAAAATATTCAAATCAAAGTTTTAGGAGATTTCACGCGAATATTCATTCTATAATGAGTTTAAACAGAAAACTAATTTCGGATATTTTGGAGTTAATATCAAAAGTTTAAATCTTAATTAAGTTATGTATTCTAATGAGATGACAGGCATTGCTTTCACGGCTTACATATTCTTTACTTTTTAATCAAATTCACTGTATATTGAATGAATAAAATTAAAATAATAAGTGTCAGCATATCTAACAAAATAGTTAAATGAATATTCGATGCATTCTCTCAATAGGAGAGAAATTTATAATCAAATTATCGAAATCTCATTTCTATATATAATTTTTTGAATATACGATATGTTTTTGGAAACTCACAAAAATAAAGAGATATTCCTCTGAAATATAATATCGAAAAACTACTTATTTTGTGCAGAATTTGCTTTTATAGATATATATGGAGTATTGCATAACTCTATTACTACTTATAAAATATTCATCAAAAGAGATAATATTCTCTATCTTTGAGAAGAAATATCAAAAACTTTATGAATAATTAAATTATAGAGAATTAGTAGTTTGACAGCAAAAGTGCTTACCATTCAATGAGTGGGCAGTCGTCTCAACTAATTTATTCATGACTTGAAAGCAATGGTTTCAATCTCTTTGTTATTTGTTGGCCAAGACTTCAATCAAAACAATTTATCAGTCGATGAAATCACAGCAAAACAAAAGTTTTAGTTTTTTTCTTTACTCTCAACAGAAGGAGAGAAAGCTATAGTCTTAAGACTACTACCACTCCTCACAAACTATGAACTCAATTATTGAAGTGATAGATATGTGAAAGTCACGCAAATGTTTCACAAACTTAACATTTGGTTTTGTCTAACAGTTAATTCACTGCTCGTATGAAAGGCATTCAGAAAGCCGTCAAAATAGCAGTACAGCCCAAAATAGCCTCCTTATGGACAGTTAGTATTTCTTTTATCATTAGCTCTGAGTTCGATCCGCATCTGAATATGACTGTGAAGTCTGTGTTGTCTACCAATCCCTTTGGCTTTGGGTTATGCGTACAATAGTTCGCTATTTATCTCGAAAGCCAATCAATATTCTCAACACTTTTTATTTGTATTATCGATATTTAGCTCCTTTTCACTCAATATATGCAAAGTTTTTTCAAAAATTGAACTTTGAATAAATTTTATCATAAAATGAATTAATTTGATAGGTCGTATGTGAAGTTCAATGTGAGTTAAATGTGATAGATAAGTTCATTATGCGTACATAAATGCATGTTTTCTGTAGCACATGGAACATGCACAGTAAACATGCAACATTGCCATAGTTTGGCTAATCAAATTAGCATTTTCTTTTATCTTGAATTTTACAGTCCTTGCTCTAATTTGTTTGGAGAGCTGTTTGAATAGATTTGATGATAAAGTCAATAATAAAATGAAAAATTATTTACAAAATTCAATGTATGAGGTCTTCAAATATTATTTTTAAATATTCAGATTCGTCTGAATAAACATAACTTTTTGATACACTATTTGTAAGATTTACCGCTTAAATAGTTTAATCACCTTGCATATTAATAACATTAGCCTTGTAAGATACTTAATAAATATTTAATAAGTTCAACTTGATATAAGGGTTATTTTAGATGCAAGTTTATAATTAGGGATTTTGATGAACAAGATGATTAATAAAGGTTTTTGGATACCTAATCATTTTGAAAAGCTTAATATTACGCCTATCGATAGTATTCATAGTTCCTGATATAAACAGGAACATTATAATAAATTTAAACTATTTAAAATATGAAAATTATCATAAACAAAAAATATTCAATCCATTAACTTTTATTTTATTTATTATTTGTCCTTTCAAAGCATTGTACAGATCCTACGAAAAAGCCATATTTCAACTCTACTCATTTCTCTGTTTATCAGATCTAAAAGTGACTAAAATTCAAAAAATATATCAAAACTTTGTATGTTTTGAGAAAAGTGAGAGTTAATGAATAACTGATAAACCGAGAAATGACTAGAGTTTAAATATGGCTTTTTCGTAAGAGCTGTATTTACTAAATATTAATTCTTAAAAACGTCACTAGATTTATATAGTGATCTTGGCTAATTACAAATTCAGAGATTTATTAACATTTGACGTAATGAGTGTTCAAACTAAACTGGAACGTCTGCAGCATCTAATCCGTTCCTTCTTAATACAATGCCTTGATAACAACTCAAAACTTGGTGTTCGATTATCAAATTTGTTAACATAGACAGTGCAAGGTCGTTCCTTCTTACTAGTCTATAGATTGTAAATAATTATATTATAGACAATTGACAATTAAATTATTAAATAAACTTTCACCTGGCATCTTTTCTTTGCACCACAGTCATAATGATAAACCTTCCTAACCACAAGTTTGTACTTGGTCGGATTACTACCTGATTTGGTTCCCGATTGTAATTCGTATTTTCTTTTATCGGTGTTATGTCCAAAAACAAAGGCAATTGCATTGATAACATCTTTGTCATCTTTATCAATCTTTTCAACTCCTCCTTCAGTCTTATTTTCTGGTAATTGGTCCTTATTTGCAGTACTTGCGTGGAAGTGCCATGATACAAATAATATTACAACAAATACTTGAAACATTTTGGATATTTCCTATGAGTAAATTTTAAGCTGAAAATACATTTAATATTAAACTCAAATCTAAATTATATGAGAATTGAATTTAAAATTACATAATATGTGATATAATTGATACAGAGGTCGGTCGAAATCAGAGAGGAATAAGTCGGTCACAAACAGAATAGTTGCCAATTCTCGAAACCTCAACAAACCTAATATCAATGTATAGTCTACTGTGTATTCACGTTAAGCCCGACCAAGTTCCAAAACTAGGAAGTATTTGGTGTATCCCTTTGAACATCAGTGATATGTATATTAAATAACAATTTATTATTAATATATTTTGTAATAATTTATAAAACAGTAATCAGGATATTGAAAAAGCCTTGATTTCATAACAGGAGTGAATTTTGTTGATAAGAAGGGACTATCAAGGTTAGGGAAGATTCACAAAGTAATAGAGTGACAGAGTTTTGATCAATTTCTAGACACCCCTCTCCCATAATACGCAAAACATAACCTAATGGTAAAGTCTATGGAGTTATACTCTTCATACCCTTTTGGCTTACCCCCTCCCCAGCAGCGTACGTACTTTGTGAATCTTCCCTTAAGAAATTTAATATTAAATTAAGCCATAGATTAGCTATTCATTGGTATTATATTAAAGAATGAGAACCATTGAGTCAATGCTATACGAAAACTGTCTTTATTTTGTCAGATATTACCCTTAATTGCAATTTTATTAAAGAGTGATTCCCCGGAAGAGAATTACTTTTATTCCTATCGGGAAATACTGTTTTCACTGCAGTTGTTCTCAGGGTTTGTCTGAAGTAAAAAACTGATTGTATTCCACACACAATGAATGTTGTGATAAATTAAGACATCCGAAGACTACTAACAATCCAAGTCTACAGACATATCAAATGCAATTCACAGACCAGTTGTATATCAGTCTTACATGTCTTGTGCTTTGATTCCGTACACTGACTGCTAAAGAAATGACTCTAAAGATTAGCCGTAAGTCACAGAACTGAGAGTTAATAAAATACAATATAAAAAACAATACATAAAACGAAAAGACTTTCTCACAGACCAGACATGACTTTTATTTGAGAGACATATCGGAAAAACTCTTTGATATTTCTGAAGATTGTTGTTATCGAGTCTAATGTCTTCGCAAATCCTGTTCTTCAAAATAGTTTTGTTTCAATTGAATTAATGTTTCACTCGATTAGACAAAACTTATGTCGTATAGCCTTTTGTGATGTCTGAGCACTTATTGTTTCCCTCTAATTGTAACCAAACTCTAATTCAATGAATAAATTATTGGTAGAAAACATACAAAGAGAATGTTTATCATTATTTGCTTCCCATTTATATTCTTCGAACAATTGGATTAAACTTCTAATTATAGACACAAAGTCAGACATTTCTCAATAATTAATAAGACAAGAACTGAACTAGAACATCAAGAGCATTCGGGTTTAAAATTTTATACTAGGTTAAATTTGATTAAATTCGATTTGCATGAAGTTTGTAATTTGAAATTATATGCAAATAACAATTCTGTAAAATTACTTCTCCTTTCTTGAATATTCTTTACTTTTATTAAAGTAAATATATTGTCCTGATTGAATTTTTTATGCCTAAATAATTTTAACTTTTATTCTTCAGTTTATTAGTTTTGGTGATAAATTGTACCTTGCTAGGCAGCTAAAAAGCAGGTCAAATCACTTGAAATAAGTTTAAACAATTTAATCTTTAAATCCAAGCAGAAATATATTCCTAAAGTATAGATCAGTTACAGAAAAAGTGATATAAGAGGAATGGGAGCCATAAGTGTTCGCTTCAATTGACAAATCCATTCATTTTTCATTCGGCTTTCATTCTGTTCTCTTCCGTTCCGAGTATTTATTCAATTCAAGTGATTCATTGATTTTATGTTCGGGTTCTAAGGCTTTACACAAGAAGTGCAACCATTTTATTATTAAGACATTTGGCGCGCATTCCATGTCTTAAACTCAATATTTTCTATATTTCATGTCTCTGTTTGTGTAAAAATATATTTTTCTTTGAGCACAGAATGAGCTCTAATTCTATCTCTTATGTAAAAAATGCAATAAATTTCATGGAAATAATTGAAGGAAAAGCAAAACTCCAATAAATTTCTAGAATTATGTGAAATAAAAAAATTAAAATAACAAAAAGAAATTGAAAACTGTGTTAATAATTGCTTTTATTAATCCATTGTTTTTGTTAGTATTTCTAAAATTTATTGAAATAATGAATAATTGTTTTGAAAGAGAAACAAAAGCAAAACATTTCTCAAATATTTCACACAAAAAGGAGTCAAAAAACGGATAATACAAGAAATCAAATGTCAAAAGTAAAACATTTATTATTATATTTTTGTTTGACTTCAATCAATATTGAGTTATAAAAACCGTTTTAGGGTTAACTCGGGTGTGAGTTCAATACGAAGAAATACCAAGAATTTACTGACGAATAAATCACACGATTGGGTGTATTATAAGCTTTTGTTCGCATTTTTTCACTGAGAAATGTTATATAAATGGGTTTCCATATAATTGTGTGAATCGAGAAGAAAAGGTTAAACAGTCTTTGTTTCTGAATATTTAATAACAGATATTAATAATACGAAGAAAGCAATCAAATTGTCTGAAAGGCATCTGAAGATATTTGTGTCATTCAAGTGATATCACATCTGATATTATCATCGATTGAATGTGTTTTGTCGTTCACTCAAAAGTAGGTCATTTCCCAATAAAAAGAGATAAAATTTGCATGTTGTAAAAGCAAACATGAATTGTCCTCCCTCAATCTTCAAAGTTATATTTTATACACAATCAATCTTACTTCCAAATTATATCATTAAACACAATTCATTAGTAATGAGTCATTACACATATACTAAATTATTTCAAAAATTATCATGTTCACTCGCAAACCCTAGTGGAATTTGTGGCAAATTTTTACATCCTAGAAAAGCTGTGTATGGGCTAGACACCCTTACTTATTCCTATACAAGAGCAAGGCAATTGCAAAGCCCGACTAACTCTATAGCTATTGTAATATTAAAGCCACTCACTTATAGCAACGATTTTTGATTCACCCTGATGCTTCAAGTAAATATTTACTTTAATTAGAAAAGGAAAATTCAATATTTTACAATTTTCAAAGCGTAAAGGTAATTTTATTATAATTATCAAGTAAATTTCGAAACTTTGAACTTTCAAATCATTTTATTCATTTATTCTCCCATTGTTTTTATCCACAAAAATGAAAGTAACAGAATGTTATAATGTGTTCATACATGTTCTTGCTCAATTATCAATATATAGTTATATTTCATAAGATTTGTATATTATATGCTTATTATGCAAATGTCTGATAAGAATTACAACAAAAGGTTACATAACATTGAAATCGCAAAAAATTATCATTAATTAAACATTTAAATGTTGTCTGGTATTATTGATAATAAGCATGGTAAATTACATGACATTCAATATTTATATCAATTATTAATACATATAATTATAATAATAATCATATACTGTATATCATATACACAATAATAGTGAATAAAATGCAAATTAATTAATAGATCACATGAAATGAGATAAATCAATGTTACTCTTACTATTATCATGGTACTTTGACACTAATTTAATGATCATCTCAATACTTAATGATATTAATGATTAAAATACTAAACAATATTCAGTTTTTATGTTAATTTCCATATCATTTGTGTATTAATTAAGGTTTGAATTGAGTTTGAGATTAATTTCTATATTAAACAAATGTTATGTTCAGATATTTATATATATTTTTAATCATTAGCTTGTTAGTTTAATGCTTAGAAAAGGTTTATTAATGATTGTTAATAACATTTAATTAAAGTGAGTTTAAATAAATAGTTGTTATAAATGAATGATTAAAATATTTGAACAGTTATTAAATGAGAGAATTATTTTCATAAATAAATGCCTAAAACAAACTCATCAATCAAATGAAGAATAGCTGCAAACAAATGATGAGCGAAACCAATAATCGAGGAGAAAATTAGAATATAAAACAATATTCAAATGATTATATCCAACAACTAAATGATGAGTAAATTCCTAAAAAATGAAAACCTAATGAAATGTTTGATTGAAAAAAAGTAGAGAATATTCCGGTTCTTCAAAGAATTCAATTAAATTCAGTGAAGTTATGCCCCGAAGAACTTCAGATAACTTCCGATCGATTTTATCAAAAATCCTCTTCTCTTAAGACATAAACTTTTGTTCAAAAATCCCGAGTATTTTGTCATCATTTCTATTGTTTTCAACAGTCATTGTATTCATTGATTTCTTACATCCTTTTTACATTCAACTCATTGTTCCCTAATTTCTAGTAAACATATATTTTCTTATGAATCGGCAGTTAATAAGTTGAGGAAAATTAAGTATTTGTATGAATGAATGAATGGGTTTGGCGTTCAATAGATGGGGGCGCGAAAGAACTTGACATTAGGGTTGCCATGTATTTGACGGGTCTGTGGGTCGTATGGATAGAAATACGGGTCTTCTGCTGAAGTCAAATGGTGTCCATAATTCGATGGATAACATCCCGTACGCCATACACGATGACCTGGTGGAGGTGGTGGTGGACCGGGAGGTGGGATGTAATAGAAGCGATCTATTATTCATAAAATAAAACATTTAATTTTGAATAAATTCATAAATTTTCAAATGAATTGATAGTTGCTTTCAAATAGAGCTCTGATAAGAATTTCATAGCTATTTATCAACAAATTGATTGCAATTATTAATGAGTTTTTGATTTTTATTTGACTTTAATTTCCAAAATCGATATCAGGAAAAATGTTTGACGTGTTGTCAGTGAAGAATAAAAAGCAAAATATCTTTTCTCCCAATAATTTACTTCAGAAAATAAATTGACAGCATTTTATGCAAAACTCAATTGAATACCAGTTTTATATAAAACATTATAACTATTTTAAGACAGAGTCTGTTCGACAACCAAACCATAAATTTTAAATTATATACTATTTTGAAGACCTTTTCTTCGCAAAAGAAATCGAATAAAAAGTTTCTTTCGATAGGCTTTCGGAGAAATATTTTGATTTCATTTTATAAGAAATTGTTATATAATTTATTGTTTGTTTTTTTTATGTAACAGAGTTGTAGTCATATATCATATATTTATAAACAATATTTTTTCTCTCTTTGACTGTTAAGACACACACTTTGCAAACGCCAGCAAATGATTGCTTCAATACAAACCATTCATACCATTGAGAGCCCATTGCATACACTTTCGGTGTCAATGAATTTATTGGTCACGACTCTAGCCATTGAACAGTACACTGACAGCTCTGGTATATAATCACGACATCCCTATTCACAGGAAACATGTGTTTGAATACTCCAAGAATCCGGTATACAATTCTGTACTGAATTTCTATTATATTTGATTACTTCTAACTATTATTACATTGAATTTGTTATTAATCTCTGACTTATTCTCTCCAATGAATAGATAGTTGCGATCATAAGAATAAATAGTGTTTTCTCTTCGCTCTATCTTTAAATAAAAGCCAATAATTTTGATGAAAAATTGTTTTTTTATTCCAATGTTTCGCTTCAATTCAAAAACACATTTAAAGCGGAACTTTAGTGCAAAAGAAGTGATAATCAGAGAGTAATAAATAAAATTTTGAAGTTTTTATATCTATTTGTTTGGGGTTTGAGCTCTTTGTTCAGGATATTAGACCTTTCGGGGGGTCCAAGAGGTTCAGCCCTTCGATTAACCATTAGTTGCAATGAAAACAAAATATTCTTAATTTTGGCAAAAAAATAAGTCTCCGAAACAATTAAATTGGATTTAAAAACCAAAAATTCTCATAATTCATATGAGGAAAGGGTTGTTCTCATTTGGGTTCAGTTCTCATTAACTCTCAATTATGTTAATTCAAAGTTTTCAACCAAAAAAAATTATTACATAATTTATTAGACTTTTTATTTATAAAGTTATTATTTTTCTATTTTTTATTTTTATTTTCTTTGAATTCATTTATTGTTTAAAACATAAAACAAGATCTTTGATCGGAATCACGAAAATCAAATTCAATTCGTTTTTATTGAACTCTGAATAAGTTTTTGCAACAAATGTTTGACTAAATTAAGTGAAACGAAAGGATTATTTCCCAACACTTATAATGAAATTCTTATCTGAATTTCAGTATTGTTTTACCCAAACATTTCAATCAATCATTTCATATGTTGTCTATTGTTAGCAGAAATGCTTTTCTATCTCTAAAAGCATTTTCTGCAAACATATCTGTTTTCTGTCCGTAATGTTCACTAAACTGAGACGAGATTTGAATACATTATTAGATGTTTTGTAATACAATCAAAAGCATAACGTTTTCTAATATAACATAACATTTATTTAAATATCAAAGAAACTAAACGACAGTTTTCTGTAATATTTTATAACTAATGATATATGAAATTCATTTTTATTGTCATAAATATTCTGATGAAATGAATTCTCAAACAAAAACTGGTTAACATTCTGCAGGTTATTATTTGAGATCATTATCTCTGCAAAATCAATGTTAGTATTGAAATGTTGAACTGGTTCATCACTTTCTGGGTTAGCCCTGAGCACTGATTCTTCCAATTAAACCGAATTAAAGTGTTTGCAAATTATTACAAATATTTTGAGTCAAATTTATTATTGAGAATAACATTAAGACTAATCACTGGTTATTATTATTATTGCTTTTATGGAAATTGAATTCATTGTTCATTCAATACAATTGCAAACTATACCCAAAGAGCACAACCAATCGTTAAATGTAAGAATCGCTTTAATGTGTCTGACCATCCTTTCCACGAATTGCTAGTTCTCTAAAGGATCAGTCATATAATTCAACCTCTATTCTAGACGTTGTAACTTTTAGAATCTAGGTCTATTTGGCAACTTCAATCAAACAAACATAAACATTCAATTTTGATAATAAATGTATCTTGGATAAATATATTTTATATACAGTAATTTAGATTTGTTAAGGTATTCAAACTTAATTGGCTTTACATTCCTTACATTTTGCTAGAGTTTAACAAACTGTAAATGTTTTCACCAATTAATTGTTTGAATGCAGTTTAACAAATGACCCTCATATTTTGAGTTAGATTTTAAAAAATGGCTTTTACCAAGTTCATATATTCCTAATAGGTTTACTGTATTATCGGATAAACAATTTGAGTTATTTTTTGTGTTAATCTTTTCTTCTTCAATACGTTTAAGAAATTTATTGTTAGCATTCCGGGAATGTTATGCCATTAGTATTAGAGCACCGGTAGAACTACTTTGTAATTATGGCTCTCCTCTACCGAACTCTATGGCCGAACATAACTGATTCTAATCTGTATTAATGGCCAAACAGTGCGAACAACTCTCTCCTAAATTAGTTGTTTCGCACAAATAAAAAGTTTTGAATTTATTTTTATTGTTTTCGCAGTTTTTGAAGAAAATATTTAACCGAAAACTCCATTTGAATATTCATTAGATTCTTCACAAATACTCCGATCCTTGACTTAAATCCTATTATTCACTAAAAAAGTGAATTCTTTTTCTCATTTTTTACTCTTATCTAAAATTAAGTGATTTTTCTTAACAATTAATGAACTCATTTCTCACAACTGCCGACGAAAACTATTTCGATACTAATTTCAATTTCAAACTCATATTAATTTCCTTATTAACAAATTGATAAAATAATGCTATAATTATGTAACCTACCTCGGTTATAAAATTCATTCATATATTAAAGTAATATTGAATAAATAAAATTAATTTATATTTATTTATTTAATTTAAAGGTAAATTAAATGCAATTTTTCAGTTCATTTATTGCATTCAAACACAATTTCTTTTAGAAATGCACAAGGGGGATCCAGCCAAAATACCCCTCGTTAGAATTTTGGAACTCTTAACATTACATCTATGGACAATCATTAGGTCTGACGAGGTTTTAAAATCCTAGGAGGGGGTATTTACAAAATACTCCATAGGATAGGTCTACCTTGCCCATCCCTGTTTTCTTTTAATATATATTGCAACTCAAGTGTAGACTATTTTTATTCTTTGAGAACATGTATTAAAGTATGAGTATTGGAGGACAGACTTAACCCAAGCCTTAAAAAGAGACAATTTTTCATTTATGAACTCAATATAAGAGAAAATAACACAAAAGAGTGAAAATTCACAGAAATCGCAACTTTTATTAAAGTGAAGAATAATTTCTCAAAAATATCTTTTCATAAATAAATGCGACCATAGGTTCGATAGGCACTGGATTTCGATTTTTCAATGAATTGTAAGCATAATGACAATAATCTGAATCATTTGACTCCACACTCCTATCATTACAATAGAAACCCCTTTCCATTCACTTTCGCTTTTCTCAAATTTCAATCTTTTTTCAATTCACACATCACTGGAAACCACACAAAATGAAACTAAAAACACATTTCTCAGTCAAAATTTACAAAAATTATCTCTTATTTTAATTGAAAAATTTAAAATATTCTCACTCTCTCTCTCTCTCTCTCCCTCTCCCTCTCGAAGGCCTTCCTCTGGAACAGAT
>JAQIWF010000710.1:0-16185 GCA_034694965.1 Ceratozetes gracilis
TAAGGTTGAAAATTGAACATGCATGCAGTTTAATGTGATGTATAGTAAAAGGGGAATAATTTACTGGTTTCAAGTTTACATAAAACCATTTTTCACAGGCATCGATGAAAGACTCCGATGTGTATATATTTTTAATGAAATGGATGTTCGAGGCATTTAAATTGGACATACAGTACACCACACTGTTTAATCCATTTAGTTTATCCATTTAAATTCACAAATAATAAATAGAATTATTACGTAATAATTATAATAAAGAATAGGGAAATTTATCAAGATTGTTTTGTGTGATTATTTTGATAATTAGATGCAAATAAAGTGTTTGTCTATAAGTGGTGTGTATTGTAGTGAAAGTGACTTCTGTTGTAAACAACGAACTTTTCAATAATATTTAAATCGTTGTTTGCATTCAGTTTTAAACATATGTTTTGCTCTTATTTTGCACTGATTTGAGTGATGTCTCAAAAAAATGGTCATAAATCGAGTGAAGATAAAAGTGAATCCATTTGTTCCGATACTCAGACACTAAGTACTGATGAGAACATTGAAAATGAGTTCATAGATGAGAATAATCCAAGTCTCGAATATTTCGAAGACATCACTGGTTTGACACTTCCATCACTTCTTAAGACCAACTGTTCGTATCCGACAGAACTGTTCTACACTTTAAGTCCAATAACTTTGTCTCAAATGACATGTGAGTCGACACCAATCACCACAAACAGACGCCAACCAATTGGGGGCGAAAATCAAAGACATAATCTTTACAACACTTTTGCCATCGGATCTGATGCCAGATATGGACAGGAAGTAACACCAAATACTGAGTCTTCACAATCGGTGACAGACAGACCTCCTCTTATTGGACGAACAAATAGTGAATCGAGTCGTTCGACGTTAACATCCAATCAAAGGAGTGATCACTCGATTGGGATTCAAGAGACCAGTTCTGCCGAAAGGGACGCTTTGGCCCACAAAGTGATGCATATAATCAGAAAAACTAAACCCCAGTTCACTGACGATGACGTCGAGAGTTTGGGACTCATTCAAGTGACTGATGAGAATCTGGACGACAATAGTAGTCATCACACCATTGATTCACAACGAAGTGAACCCGACGGTAGAGGCAAACCCTTACCACAAACCACACACAAAATAGTTTACTACTCATCCTCTGAATCAGAAGATAATGAAGTAGAAGAAGAAAAGAAGAAAGAGATGGAATCAATCTCTTCCTCGACATCTAATGTATCGCTTAAGAGTCGTAATAGTGATCAAAGAGTTAATAGAAGTGTTCGTAACAGAAGTTATTCGACGGGACATAAGAGGACAAGTGTTGACATCTCTTCCATTTTAAGACAAAGATTACAAACAAAAGATAGTTTTGTGACCGAAAGTTGTGAAACACAAACGAATCGCTCGTTTCTGTCAGAATTGGCGACACATAAACAAACCACTCGAGTGAAGCGACCCATCGATGTCTCCAAAGCCATACAAACAACTGATTCCTTGATTAACAATGAATCCAATGATAAGAAAGAATTGAAAGAAATGAGTTCTCAAACCAATAATAATAATAGTTTTGGTATTTCTTCGTTTCTTAAAGAACTTTTGAAAAACCAACTCAAGTCCAGAAAAGTTAATGTCGGGACACAAACCATACGTTCCTTTTTGACAGAACAGTCACTAAAAAGAAAGAATAAAGAAATGAAACGACAAACTAAAGAGAATACGAGAAGAGCTGAAACAAGAATAGCTTTGATAACGAAAGCCATTCAGACTTCATATACCTCTACTGTTAATTCGGAATCTGATTCCACTGTAATTAATGAGGGAATACATAATTCTGTGCTCTCATTAAAAAGTATACCACAAAAGTGTCTATCCTTTGACAAAGAAGACAAAGAACCCATTTCTTGGTTTATACCAATCGATAAGAGGATCCAAAATAGAGATATTTCTCGAATTTCAAAAAGCGGTCGAAATTATGGTCTTAAGAATAGAGTGAATGAAGAGATGAGCGCAATATCGAGTCCCGTCCCTCTTCAGGAGGCATTCAATCGGCACTGCATTGATATGCGAATCAATTCGCAGATAAGAGTGAATCGAATCAATACAATATCAGACTTAAGGAAACGGACAGCAGATGAGAGACTTATAGAAATGGCCAAACAGTTCATTAGACAACAGGAGAGCGCAAAAGTGATTCGACCCAAAGTCATTCAACCCGTTTTTAAGTCCACAATCAAACGGTTCTTCACTCACGAAGAGATGAGAGCACAGACTGAAAAAGTATACAATACTTTACCCGAAGTTAGGGCTATGCGGGAGAGGAAGAGGCAAAAAGAAAGGGACAAAAACCAAAGACTTTTAGCTCAGATTTACAAATATAAGCTCAAAGACAATGCATTGAAGGGACGGCTGACGTGGAAAATAACCCAAAGTTGTCTCAACTAACAGATAATTATATACATTATCGTAATTATCATTATTTATATTTCCATTCATTCACTTTTGATTAAACATTTAGTCATCAAATCATTTCTTTTTATTTGTATTTATTTTAAAACAGTTTACAATCGTTTTCGCGAAAAGAGTCGAATATTTCATTGAATGCAATGAATAGTTATTTAATGATATTATTCATCAGTATTTCAGTCAATTTGATTCAAATTGTATTTACATTGACTTTAATTAAATTAAGTCCTTCTTGTGATGAGTGTCTGTCCCTCGCCTTTAAATGCATCGAAACCACTCTTTTTCGGTAGGTTTTGGTCTGCAGTGGGAACGGGTTTCACAGTTCTGATGAAACGAAGAGATCCTATTTTGTAGTCATAGTCAGGTATACCTCGTCTTTGAACCCTTTGAACACTCTTTCCATTTGTGACCTCATTTGGTGACAACTCCTTATTCTTTCCGTCCAATCGATTACCTGTTCCCCCGAATGCGATAAAGGCTTCGGTATCTGAAGTCATGTCGTCACTGAGAACAGAGCTGTTGTCGTCGGGATTGCCTTCACATTCACTCATATGTTTGTCTCTAACCCTTTCCGGTTCTTTATAGCCGACGGGAGCCGCGAACTCCACATTCATATCGCACTCAATTATAGAGACGGCGGGTCCGGGTTTGGTCTCCAAAACACAGAGTTCGTAAACCTTATCGTTATAAGTGATGGCCACCACATCTCCAGTGGTCAGACACGCGAAGTTCCGCAAAGCGTTCTCCAACACAGCCTTCTGGTCGTGAATGTCGAGGAAGTCGGGGGACTGCGGTTGGAATTTGCTAAATGTTGCCACAGGAAGACTGGCGCTCTCCACCTGCACCATTGACCCCTCCTCCAGAAGAAGGTTCCTCATCATCCAATAGGGCAGATATACCTTTCCCTCGTCCGCCACGAACTCAAGAACTCCGCAGTGAGTGAACCGATTGTGACGATTGTTAGTCAACTTAAAGAGCATCGGATACACAATATTAAGTCGGGTGAGAGTGTCGAGAGCCGAGGGGGGCATTATTATCTTACCCCCTCTCTCCACATCCGACCTCTCATTCCCCGGAAGCATTGACACAGAATAGCACCGGTATATGGTATTGAAGGGTCGGAACTGGTCCTGAAATATACCAAAACCAAACATTTTGGTCAGATTTGAAGAACTGAATCAAAGAAATAAAAGTGGAATTCAGTGACAATTGTCTCAAATAAGGGGTTATTTGAAGGCATAAAACGCAGAGTCACTCAAAACAGTCATATGTTTTTGTTTTCACTCAATTCAACAAATACGTAATTGTATAACATTTAACCATGCTCATATTTTCTCAATTTTAACCATTTTTGATCATTTGCTTTTAAATAAATATTATTTTCACCAAACTAATTTTTATATTTTCTTGGACACCGCTATAGTATAGGGATAATTTAAATTGATAAGAGTATAACCTTGTTCACTTTATTATTAAAGGGCTAAAAACATAGGACGTAAATATTGAGTGAATAAAATCAATGAAAGCAATGATTGGATTCGTTTATCATTCGTTACGTCTTTGGGGGCACTCCTGTTGGCTATGGATGGGATGAATGGGAGGAACGTATGGATCAATGATTTTATTTTTAATTTCAATTTCCTAAAAACAGTATTGAGTTTGTGTTAAATGCAATCAAAGTGTGAATTAATACAAAGCTCTCATCAATTGGTTTATGACTCGTTTATGCATTGATTTGCTCTCTGTTTGGCTCTAAAATTGATTTAAATTTTGAACAAATATTTTGATAGCAATTAATCGATAGGTTTTGTAACAGTGTTTATGAGTTGACGTGAAGTGGAGTCAGTCCTCAATCGAGTCCTCAATTGATTTATTCCTTTCTGTGATGTGATTGGAGTGAAGAAAAAGATGGCTTTTGTCCGACCAGTCGTCCCCTCGTCGGCCCTTCTTATCACTCTTCTGGTCATCACTTTAGTCATTAGACAAACCATTCAAAGTAAGTGAACACACATTCAGGCAGTCATTCATTTCACACAAATTCTCTACATTTCAATAAATGATCGAAGAATCAAATGTTTGACAAAATTTATTAAAACCATTAAAAGCTTTCAATCTATTGATCCGATTATTGCTGGGCTTTAATGCGATTACAAACCACTTAAATATGACTTTTATATCATATTTAGAGAATTGGCTCTAAATTGGCATAAATTGTTAGCCAAGTCTTTATTGCGAATAATAGCCGACACACCCGTTATTCTGAGCACTTTATTACCCATTTTATCACAAAATATATTAAATTTCGTATACTTTTTGAAATAAGCAATAAATGAGAGAAACAGTGGTTTTGTTTGCATTAGATTAGGATTTATTGCAAAAATTAGTCTCAAATCCATTACTCACTCAAACTTCACACAAGAATCTCATCTATTATACAGAATTCACTCACTTTTACTGCAATTCAATTAATTAAAGCTCTAATTAATCATAAAATACCTAAATTTTGATAAATTACTGTAATATGAGATATGAATATATTTATTGAATTAAATATTATTTGCTTTAATTGGCGTCAAAATTAATGAAAACATATTTTTGATTAATTGACACTTTTGTTGTAAAAGAGGGCTCAGAATAAAATTAGTTTTGGAATTCATTCAATATTTGAGTCAAATTGTATGCAATTATCCTTCAAATACCAAAATAAGACATTTCTCTTAATATTCGTTAAATTCATGTTAATTAAGACAATATTTCAATGAAGTACTCGTCGTTTGTTTCCCTCTATTATTCAAATACTATTAAAAATTATGTCATTTTAAGTAAATAAATATTAATTTTGTGTATATTTTACTCAAATCTATTTTAGTGATCGCTTTGTAAACACTGAAAATCAAATTTTTCATTCATTATTAAAGCAAATAATTATTAATTCAATTAATTGTTTTGTTAAATGGCTTTTGATTAGAGCTTTCTATGAAAAGCTGAGCTCATAATGAATTAATTTGTGAATATCACCCATCAATGTGTAAATGTTTAATGAGTCAAATGTTTTTCAAAAGAAATTTTTAATTCGTTTTCTCCTTATTTTTGTTCAGTTCTTCACTTTTTCTGTTTATTTTTGTCAATTATGAGGCGAAGGACAGCCCTATCGATCACTTAAATGACTTAAAATCCTACAAATTCCAGACTTTTTATCATTTTTCACTCAAATTTCCATTAAATAAATGAATGATTCGTTTGAGTAAAAGTTATACTAAAATACATAAATGTTTGTCTTATCTCTCTTTTTGAGTTTATCTGCAAAACAATGATTTCAATTAACCACAAGAGATATGACATAAAATATTCTTTGGAAACAAACTTCCGATTTTGATAACTAATTGATTGCAAGTTATTCAAGCAATTAATTGAAAGCATATTATTCACAATCAATTCCCAGTGAATAATATTCTTGTAATTGGAATTGGATAAAATAGGAAGATTAGCATGATAATTTATATTCATGACTATCTCTGCAAATGATTTCCTTTGAAATAAGCGAATGTTTTAATTACAGTAAACTCCAATCAATTTGAGTCTTCGCGACAGTTATATCCGTTGCGGTCGTACAGAGAGGTTCAGATCTTTCATTATGTGATACCCCTGGAGGTGGTGGAGGCCAAGTGGCGCTTCAATGCCTCCAACTATTACGGTTCATATCTGAAAAGCTCACTTCAGGCCTATTCCTCTCAAATGAATTCAATTGGTGTCCGTTCCTGTGAAGCACAGAACCTGACATTTCACATACGGCGGGGAAGTCTCCCAATAATTAATATAAATAACGCCTCCTTTCCTGAGAACCTGTTGTCAAACGACTCCCAACAGTATTCTATTGAACTGAAGAGCGACTCATCGATAGTCACATTGAATATAACGAATCCATTGCCCGGCGATTGGTTTGGATTATCGTATTTACATAAAGTCGACGACAGAATATCACAAAAGGGACTCGAAATTGAATGTCAGCACAAACTGGCGTCGAGTCTATCCTTCAAAAGAATCAATGATTTAATGCCAAAGAATGATATAATAGTCTTAACGCCAACTCTTTCTTTAGTACAAAACATAACTCAAAGCACTTATTATAAGTTTTATATGAATTCAAACTGTTTTAGTGCCAAACTTGTGGTCCCAAAGTGCGCACAAATATCTCGTCTCTACATTAATAAGAGCGGAACAGTCTGTCCAATAAGACTCTACTCTCGAGCAAAGGCTTTGCCGTATCCTCAAGAATATGACTATTATTCGAATTGTAGTAAATCTGATGACTCTCGTGAGGAATGCCTTCTCGATATGCATTCGGTAGCAACAGATTCGTGGACTTATGTCCGAATAGAACCGTTCGGACAAGAATTGAATGCAATGTTTGAAACAATAGAACTGACTCTTCAGCTAATTATCGATCAAAACCAGAATTGTTTGTCGAGGAACTCTGAACAAGAAGTGAGAACAGAAGAAGGGGTGACCACCTATTCTAGTCCTATTAGTACTAATCAAAGTCAACCCTTGGAGACTACGGAGGCGTTAAGGCCACACCTGATAGGTCTGACCCGTTATGACACTATCAATAGTCTAGAATTCAAGTACAGTCACGTCGACGCCACTGAATTCAAACCGAATCAAAACATTTCTGTCTTTTTCGATATACCGAACGATCGAATTTCAGTTCTTGAATTCGGAATCATTCCTCAGTCAGACATCGGGGGAACGCTTTCTATCGATTTTGCGATCTCTCCCTTCACTAATACTTCGCAACAAAACTATTCCGTCTCTTTTTGTCTTCAGTTCGAAAGAATAGGGTTTTCACCAAATTGTTTGCGTGAACTCAAACTGAACACCAGTTCCACAGATTTTGCTGACAGAACAGCCATCAAAACTATTTTAATTCCATTCCCAAAACCTGGCAATTGGTTTATAACCCTAAAAGTCGATTGTTATCAATATGAATATCCTTGGGATCAACTCAACCGAAATGTGGAGACTTGCGAAACAAAGAACAGCACATCTATTCTGTTGGACATCGCGTCGGCGCCATGTCTTCATTCCAAGTGCGCCAATCGGGGCAAATGCGTTCAGTACCTGAGTGGAGGTGTTCTCTTCAGCTCCTGTTTATGCAAAGCAGGTCTGTATTGACATTAGTTTTACTTCGAAACTAACTTATGATTATAGGATGGAAGGGCTGGTTCTGTAATGACGGATCACAAGCCATACCTGAAGACCAACTTTTGCTCAACTTTTTATTACTCACTTTAAGTAATATAATGTTTATCCCATCTGTGATATTATCGGCGTATAAGAAGTTCTTCACCGAAGCGTTGGTTTACTTGACAACAATGACCGCATCGACAGTCAGTCCCCTTATATCGAACTGAATAATGAAATTTAACTGTAGTTTTGTCCAACAGTTATACCACGCGTGTGATTCTGATTATCCCCAATCATATTGTCTGCTAAACGTAAATGTCTTACAATTTGGTGACTTTTATTCGGCAATTCTGGCCTTTTGGGTCACTTTAATTACTTTGGCTAATATGCCAGACCTGTGCCGCGCATTCTTTCATATGTTTGGAGGAATTGTGATCGCCTTCACAGTAGAAACCGATCGGACGAGTTTGTGGGCATTTGCACTGCCAGCCGGTATCGGGGCTTTCATTCTCATAATTTCATGGGTCAGTTCACTAAACAATATTTGAAACTCTAATCATTTAATTTTAATGAATAGATTGTTCGGTGCTGTCGGAAGTCATGCTATCCTTCGGGTCGGTTCTGGATATTTAGTATTCTGCCGGGAATTGCATTGACTGCGGGCGGACTTGTGGTCTATGCCTTCTTCGAGACTCAAGACAATTATGCGATTACTCATAGGTTTGCCTCAATTGTCAGTCTATTGAATACTAAGGGAATATGTGTATAGCTGTTGGCACGCGATAATGGCATTGGCGCTCCTCTTTCTGGTGCCATCAATGAAGACAGATACTGAAGAAGACGAAGAAGTCGGTGGCAAAGGTACTGACACTGAGACATATTATGAACTAATTGGCGAAGAGGGCTCTCATTTAGCGCGGGTTCCGCCCCGTTAAGCATTTTTGTATAATTCTTACATTCAGTCAAATTAGACTCAAAATCATTGATATATTTAACAAAATATGAATCAAAATAGTATTACATTTGACTTAATATACATTTTTAGTCACATTTTATTATAATTGAATTCCAAGATCTCTGTCTGTAGTTATTTATTACGAGATATAAATAAAGCAAACGTTTATTTCATGTGATAATTGATTCTTCTCTGTCTTTCTCTCTGTTCTGTCCAATAGCCAAATGCAACGCAAAGTTAGCTCACGTCGAGTGGAGACCATCGCATACGAGCTTTAAGTTCTTGAATGACGACATCGATATGTTGTGACCAATGGTTGACTCCATTCAGACCACTCTTTCCTACAAATCACTGAAAAACTTTTGCAGCTATTATTCAAACAAATCTCAATCGAAACCATTTAAAGACTAAAACTGAGTAATTGTTACGTTTGATTGTATTCATCGTTTAGTAACCAAAGAATTTTTGATCAAATTTATGAACATTTGTTAAAACTATTTGAAATTTAAGCCAAACTAATGAGTCTATCGTTTGTTGAACTGAACAAAGATTTTAATCTATAGTTAACTCCATTACAAAGCCTTTAATCAAAACCTAAGAAAAGTTACAAAATTGTTGTTTTAGAAGTCGTATCCAATTAAGTGCTTTGTCTGTCGTTTGAAATATTTAATTAAAATATAAATTATATATAAAAACAAAAGTCAGTCAATAAGTCAATGCGATTGCCATTAATCTCAATATTATATTCATTGAAAGCAATAATCGCACAGACATTATATGATTGACTCAGTTATATACAAATGGGTTATACTATTGAAACAAATAATCGTTATTTATATCCATTTATTGTTAGAGATTTAAATATTAAATGATTTAATAAACAAATGTTTAATGAAAATGATATCATTTATCGCTCCTTCCTTGAGATATCCTCTGCAGAAATGCCTGTCCTTTGTTTTTGCGGAACTTCTCGAACGGGTCGTTCTCTGCGTTTCTGACACCAACCCCTTTGTATTGTTCATTCCGTTCTCTCACTTCTCCGCCTTTTATTGGGTCTATAAATATATCAAATATTGAATAAAATATGGCAAAAGTCAGAGCAAATGATTTAAACCTTGAATGCCCTGTCCGGTAGCTCCAAGTCCTGTAGCGCCAGACCAACCCATCTTTTTGAGCATCTGATGGCCTTTATTTGATTCATCAATTCTTGACTCAGTTTTCACATAAGACCTAAAAATTATTTTAATTAAAAGAACCAAAATTTGTGGAAAACATACGTAAAACTACGAGTAGGAGAAGGACTGGAACTTCTACTCCTACTTCGCGACCGATATGATCGGCTTCGACTTCTTGATCGAGACCTTGATCTAGAGCGCGATGGGGAATGCCTTCTTCTGGAACTCGAAAGGGAACGACTTCTACTTCGACGGGATTTGGATCTTCGAGGACTTAGAGCACAACTTATTAGAAAAGAGCCTACAATTAGGATATGGAATACCTCTTGTCTTCTCTGTACTTCCTTTTCGGTGATGGACTTCGTTTTGAGTGAGAACTCGAATACGAATGACTTTCAATGTTTTGATTACTTTTAGAATCGTTTTCACTAATATTTGTATTGTTTTTAACAACATTTCTGTTGAAATCACTCGAAGTGTCCATTAATTCGATGCCATTCTTTGACTCTTCTCTAAGTTTCTTCGCGTGACTCTTGGCTTTGAAGAATTCATAGAGTCCTAACTGTTCCCATCCATCGCTATTACGAGGCCTTTCATGAGTGGGCGGCGCGTAAAACATTTCTACCGCCTGAAGAAGTCTATCATTAGGCGGAGCCGGAGGTGGGAGTCGAATGTCTTTCGGCACAATAGGTTTGTACTCAAAATCTTCAAGTTTGACGAGGGGTGCCATAAGTCCAGCCGGTAGTTCGAAATATGGCACATCTGGTATCACTTCTTTAGGGGGAAGTGGTCCTGAATTTGGAACCGCATTAAAGAATTGGTTGTTTGGTAAATGGGTCGGAGGGAATGGTGGACCAGGCATTGAATTGGGGAAGGGTTGATTTGTAGGCATCATTTGTTGAGGCATTTGAGGAACGGGTCCTAATCTGACGCCCATTTGAGAATTTTGATGCATTTGAGGCAATAGAATGGGCTGAGACTGACTCGATGTCGATATAGGGGGCGGACCCGGGGGTGGTGTTTGATGCACCAGAGGTAAGAACATCGGCACTGAAGTAGGTGGTGGCTGATCGAACTGTCCTACAAGTGGAGGACGAGTGCCCAGTGATGGCGGCTGTGTTGGAGGCAGTAGTACTGAAAATTGTTAAAAATTACTTAAGCAATAATTCAATGGAAAGGGAGGACAGTTTGCCTGACATCGAGGTACAGAGGGGTGACCAGGCATTTGTGTGTTAACCGGCATCGGGAGTGAGACGACGGGCATTGGGGGCACATTCGCCACCATTTGTTGCTTTTGTTGCTAACAATAAAAATGTCATTAAATGAGTATTTTATGGAAAACTGAGAAATACTTGTAATCTCTGTATCTTTGTCTGAATGTGTGCCACAAACTCTGAGTGCTGTTTCTGGAGTTGGCTATACTTTGCTAACTGTCCGTTAGTTACGACATTGACCTGACCTGAAAATTCATTCAAAAGAGCACTCTTTGGTCGCCAATGAGAACCAATTATGAGATGAATCGAGAAAGAGATCAAATGAAAGAATGAATTTAGAGATTCGGTATTTGAGCTAAAAATCAAATGAGAAATACTTTGACCTAAATATCAATTCGGGATTCGCTGGAAATTCAACTCATTTTTTATCTCTCATTAAAAACAAATTAAAATATTGTTCGCCAATCGAAACAAAAGTTATTTATTTGAAAAATATGCAAATATTGAACAAAATTTGAGAGAAATGTCTTACCTTATAGTTAGCCAAAGCGAGGGCCGGGTTTTGTAACTGCTATTTATGTGAAAACAACAAAACGGTTTATTTTCTGTCTTTTTGATTGTTTGCTTATATTTATTAATTTGTTTAGCATTTGAGCTAAAGTACAAAAGCCTTACATCCAGTGCTGTGCGTTCAAAGTACTGATTCATTTCCCATAACTTCAAGAGCTGTCAAAACAGTTCATTCAATTCATTGAATTACAAGTTAATACAATTCAGTGGTTCTCAAAATTGATTCAATGTCTTAACAATTGTCTATCTTTGAGAACCTCTGAGAGGATAATAGGATACATACTTTTGTGAGCTTTTGTTGTTTCTGATCGTCGGTGTCAGCGAAGGTGTGGCAAAAGATAGGGACAATCACTTTCTCAAGAGAACGCTTAAGGCTATCGTCTCCTTTTCTCATACTATTATATTTCGATTTCACACAAATTTCATTAACTTTTCCACTTAAGGACAGAATAGTTTAGATTTTAGTCAAACAGTTCTCACCAGTGATTGAATAAGTCGTTAATTAAATAAAGAATATGTAATCGCGAGTCAAATGTCGAACCAATGATTGAAACCCTATTTCCAACAAATCCATGAGAATTAGTTCAATGAGAATATGGTTCCAATGTTTACCTCTTCAGCAAATATCTGGAGATCACATCGTAATGGATGGGAGCGTTACAGTTGTTAAAGATCCACATTTTGCCATTCTGTCCAATTGAGATAATTAGTAAAAATAAGAATCAAATCAAACCAATTCTAACCGCAATCGACTCTTTAGTGCAGTTATCAACGATTGGTTGCAAAACACTCTCGAATTCATTTAAGTTTATATTAAAGTCTTCAGACATTCGTCTTAACTGTTCCTCCTGTGACTGTTTGATCACATCATCGATAAGTATCTGTTTTTGTTGCATTAAGACCTGGTGTTGAGCCGAGAGGTTGCCTTCCGACTGACGGATCTGTTCCTGAAGTTCATTCATTTGTTGATTCAACACATTTGGGTCTAAATTATTGTTAATATTATTGATGCCATTGTTTTGCCAAATGGTTGGCTGTTGTGGGGGTGGACCCGATGGGGCCGATCCCATCATCTGTTGGCCCATCATTTGCTGTTGTTGTTTGCGTTGAATGGCCTGTTCTGTGGTCACTCTGTACTGATAATAGTTGAAGAATTCACCGCCGAATAAGAAATAAAAGCGCGGATTATCTCTTTGTTTATCTTTTGTCATTTGCTCGAATTCGGGACCATTTCTGGCCACAAATTGTGCCAATTTGTCGATTATGGTTCTGAGCTCTTGGTCTGCAAACAAACGATAATTTAAGAGTTATTAAGACATTTGAGTTAACAATCAATTCATTGAAAGCCTTTGTTATTGTTTTACGGCTTTTGTATGAAATTAAAATCAATCGATGGATACCTTCCGGAGGTTTCGGTAAATCCATTGCATTTGAATAACGACTCAATTGATTCGAGTTATAAATAAACTTCAAAATAATGGCAATAAAAGTATCTTTTTGTAAATAAGACTCAAATAATATCTCTTCGCATAAATTATTTTGAAATGCATTCACGCCATCATTAAAACACTAAAACCTATTTAATGGCAACACTTTTCATTAAAAACATCTCGATAACAATGTTTTCTCAATCATTATAAACATGCTCAATTTTCTACTGATAAAGTTTTATATATTCATCATTATTTTATTAATCTTTTCTTGAAATTTCTTTAAATTAGTGTATATTCTATTGTGTTTAACAAACGAGGTTTGACTGTATTTTACTATTTCATCAATGAATGAGCGGAACATCAGTTGCCGTAAAGTGAGTGAAATGACTAAAAGTTGAATGAAATTAAAGCAATTAAAGAGTGATTTGTATTAACACTCAAATCAATTACCGATTCATTGAATGCTTTCTTTTTAAATACATTTAATGAATACTTTTCGGTATTTCTGTGAATAAGAAAAATGTAAAAAATCGTTATTATTATTATTTTCGGCCGAATATTATGTCGAAAGGCTTCAGCACAACACTCGATGGTCCGGCCAATGCACTCGCCGTCAACAAAGAGGCCAATCTCGTGGCAGTGGCCGGGCGTACAGTTTTCAAGATATTCGAGATAAATGAAGACCATTTCGGGGAAGCCTTCAATCTAAGAGTTGGTAAAAACTTGAACCTAAACTTCAGTTGTAATGACGTGGCCTGGAATGAGGTCGACGAGAATGTGTTGGCCACGGCTGCCACCAATGGGGCGGTCGTCACATGGAATCTACAGAAGCAGTCGCGCTCTAAACTCGATGTTGTCTTTAATGATCACAAGAGAACTGTTAATAAAGTTTGTTTTCATCCTTCGGAGTCATATCTGCTTTTGAGTGGATCCCAAGACGGGCGGATGAAGTTGTTTGACTTGAGGCGAAAAGAGGCCACAATGACATTCATCAGTAACTCCGAGAGTGTCCGCGACGTACAGTTCGCGCCATCGCAGGGCTCGTACTTCAACTTTGCTTCAGTTCAAGAGACGGGAAATGTCGAGATTTGGGACATTCGCCGAAGTGATAGACCAGAGCTTAACTTCATAGCTCACGGCGGTCCTGTCTTTGCCTGTGATTGGCACCCGAATGCTGAAAAGCGGAAGTGGTTGGCCACTGCTGGTCGCGACAAAGCCATCAAAGTGTGGGATCTGTCAAATCCGACAAAACCTCATTGTTTACATACCGTCCAAACTATTGCTTCCGTTTCGCGCATCAAATGGCGGCCGAGCCGTGACTTTCATATCGGGAGCTGTTCTCTTGTGGTTGACTTCAGTATTTATGTTTGGGATGTGAATCGTGTTTACGTTCCGTCGGCTATATTCCAAGAGCATAAAGATGTGACGACAGGTTTTGCCTGGAAGAATGACCCCCACGTCCTGCTCTCCACCAGCAAAGACGGCACTTTGTATCAGCACTTCTTTGAGTCGGCGTTCCGTCCCTCCAATCACTACAATCCGATCGGACTGTCGATAAACCCGAGCGGAGACGTTGCGTTCGCAGCGAGTGATGTCATTCTGAAGAACAGTGTCCTAACGAGCAAAGAGTTAGTAAAAGCCCATTCCTTGGGCCCCAACTCTATAATAAGCAGTAGTGGTATAATCAGTCCGATGACCACTACTGGCACTTCTCTGACTAACTATTCAAGCGTTCGCTTGTCTTCACTGTTTAGAAAACCTCCCGATCTGTCGGAACAGTTTAGAAATGCTGTCTCTTCTCTCATGCTTTACAAGTGTTCCAATCCTGATATCAGTGACACCCTATCTATGGATTGGTTCGTCAATTCCGCTAAAAGGTATCAATTGAATGGAAAGTCGATCGAAGAGCTGTGCGAATACAATGCAGAAGTGGCCGCACAACTCAACAGAACTCAAGTCTCGCAGACCTGGAAAATACTTCTCCAAATGTTTAACTTAAATCTCAGAACTGGAACTATGAGTGGAAGTGCTGTCAACTCTACTACTGTGGGCACTCTTACTGACTTTAATGACAAAATGGACATGGTCAACCCCAGTAGACACACCAGTGGTAGCACTGGTAGACATTTAAGTGGAAGTAAAACCAAAGACCAAATCGACACTTCCGGTAATGAAGAAGAATCGGATTTCAGTGATATTATTGAAAACAATTTGCAGCCAAAGCCTAAGCGTGTGTCTCAACCCACCCCTAAAAAGCAATTTCCCGGAGACTTCTTCTTCAGTGAAAACGACGCTTTAAGTCAATCGGGGTTTGAATTGAGTCAATCCAATACTCTCACAGACGGTATGTCCAGTCAACAGGACTGGGAGCTGCCCAGAGAAGCATTCTTTCCTCGCCATGCAATACAAGACTGTTCGATACCACCAGAAATAACGGACACGACAAACGACCCGTCCTCTCCCACCAGCTTAGATGAAGACGACGACGCACTCAATCAAATCAATTTCATGTCTATTAGTGATACCGATAGTCACTCCCATTCTTTGCTTTCTTCGAGAGCGCCACCAATTCCTGTCTGGCCCTTCACTGGTTTAGTGGCAGAAATGCTGCACTACTATGCGAGTCAGGGCGATGTCCAGACCTCAGTGTCTGTTCTTCTGGTATTGGGCGACAAAATGAAGACATGGATCGATGTGTCGGTCCAACAGCAGTGGTATCAGTCATACATTGATCTCTTGAGTCGATTTGAACTCTGGAGTGTTGCCAATAAAGTGATCCGATTGTGTCCTCACCCATACATCAATAGTTTGAATCAGGCGTCGACCACAATCTATTCGACGTGTGGTCTGTGCCGTAAACCCCTGAACTCAAGGTTTGCGTGGAAGTGTGAGCGCTGCAAAACCGAACCGTCCAACTGTTCTATATGTCACGTGGCTGTCACCGGACTCTTTGTCTGGTGTCAGGGCTGTGCACACGGCGGACATTTGCAACACATTCAGGAATGGTTGGCAAACAACACTCTGTGTCCGGCAGGTTGTGGTCATCACTGCGAATATACTTAAGACTCAAACAACCCTCTGATTGACTCCAAAATAGTCAACATTTTCTCAAGATAAGAGATGGTCACTAGTTAATTTCTCTTTGTCTACTATATTGGATTCGCATTTATTCC
>JAQIWF010000711.1:0-16181 GCA_034694965.1 Ceratozetes gracilis
TTTAAATTATAAATGAGTTTCTAATTTAAATAAGAATCTATTATTAATCTATATTATTAAAATACTATGTTAATTTATGTTAATTGAACATGGTCATCGCTTCTGTAATTACCTAAAGCAGCTATGGCTACCCATCCAATTATAAAAGTGATGAAAATTAATTGAAAGATTATATCCGTACAAAATCTCTTCTTAATGGGACCGTTGAATGACTTGTCATAAGTGAAAGATTCGCCTGTTTTTAACAAAAAAGTATTTAATTAATTATTTCTCTTAAATATTAAAATTCCATTTAAATGTAATATTGTTTTGAGTGAAAAATGTTTAACCATGGTAAGGTATTTTAATAATGTTGGGGTTATCGGTCAGCTAATTATTTCGTGCCTTTAAATAGAAAACTTATGAATTGTCACAAACTTTTTGAATAATAAATATAATCTCAAAATAAATTATTTGCTTTCTATGAACTAAACTCATATGAAAATGAAATAATTATAATGAATCGGAACTATAGTCCGACGAATATTTCTCTGTTTATTCAAATCAGAGTTTGATATCATAAAGAAATACATTATTTAATGTCTTGAAGTCAAGTAAATGATGTTTTCCTGTAAATACATTTCGTGGAAATTTATTCTATATTTTGTATTATTCTGGGAAAGCGATTAAAATACAGAATAAATGGTTTAATCCCTCAAATATTACATAAAAATTAATTTGTGAATTGTTTTCATCATTTGTTGCTATGGTTTAAGAAATTGAGAATAAATATTAATGTTTTCAAAATATAATTTTAAAAATCTTAAGGAATCGATAAAAATGCCAATAAATTATTGGTAATATTACCTAAAATACATATTTCAACGTTTCACCAATAAATTCATTTTATTTATCCAGTTTAATTTTGAACTTTACTAGATAATAGTACACACAGAGGAGCAAGCACATTTAAACAGCATCAAAATCAATGATAAATATTAACTTAATTATTGGACTTTAAATCTCTTTCATTATATCGATAACTTGTGTGCCAATATTATCTAGTTTATTCTGGATCACAACTTATGTAAACATTTCTCAAATTAATTTTTATTTATTAAATAAATCTTCCTTATTAAGTAATGATCAAGATTGATTGAATGAGGGAATTAACCGAAAATTTTGAAAAATACCCTTTATAATTTTTCAAAAATAGATGAGCAAATTCTTAACCAATTTAACCCATTTATATTGAACTTGTTTCCTTCACAGCTTAAATAATTATTTAATACTGTTTTAAAGTTTAGACTTATTTTAAATTATTCAAGTCTAATTGAGAGAAGAGGTAAGTGACAAATTTTCGAGCCTAGGGGGAGGGTTGGACAAAACCTCCTTGGTCATCCATGATTATAAGAGTCACTGAATTGAATGAATTACTGTTGAATATTAAGTGTTTTATAAAAGTTTTCGACGAATAACTAATCTCTTTATTAATGTGTTTGAAAAAAGCTCTCATATTATGGTTATGTTTATTGAAAACATTCACATGTTTTGTGAGAAAATGTCATTTAAGTGAATAGAGTTCTGAAAACCCATATTTCGTGAAAACGCGACAACAGTTCGATACCTGAATAACATTATTGACATTCATTTATAAATGTATTGATTGACACAAATTCAAAACACTATCCCATAAAAAGTAATTATATATCAATAGTTTGTCATTGAAAGCAAAATAAATCGTATGAGCTCTTCATCTACCTAGGCAATCATTAGCATAGAGCAGGTATATTAATAATGTATTTCACCAATGAGTTTATTAATGATTGCATTTGATTATTTAAGTAGTATTTTGCGATTATTCTTGGAATATCAAATCTAAATGTGAAATCAAAGTTATTCTGATCTTATTCAAAATTACATTACTTACATCAAAAACATATTTAAGAATTCATTAATTATTATACATTTAATTTTAATTTTGTAATTCATAAAATTGCCTATTTTTTGCTCTCACTTTAGTTCAGGATGTCTAATGTCAGTGACATTAGCATAATGGGCAAGTTTTCTATAATGAGTCAAGGGTGGGGGTGGGGGAGCTAAAAATGTAAAAAACTTTAATTTTAACAACAAATGAAGTTTATGTCCCCTAAACTCCTCGGCTAAGAATTTATCAAAGGAGTAACTACCCATTTTTCAAATCTGGGAGGTTTATCCCCTAATTGTCATTATTCCTTTATAAAGATTGCAATAATTGTATGAAAAGACCGACATTTCTTTACCGCTCGAATACAAACTCATTCTTAAGTAAAACTAATAAATAATTAATAATAGCTCTCAATACTAAAGTTATGATTATTTCCTGTCTCTAAATCTTATCTACAATTTCAGGTCAATAATGAGATAATTTATGTTTTAAAGAAAGAATCAATTTTAAAAGTATCTAGCAAATAACATCTGTTTATATAATTAAAAATATTTGTATTAAAGAGAGTTAATTATATTAAAATTGAGCCAAAATTAGGTATAGAAATGTAAAATGGATCAAGCTAGATCTAGTTCGAATTCCTTTATAATTGGAAATTAGAATATCGTTGATTAGTTGAAATTGTATATAATGACTAGTCTGTTATTAATATTAATGAGGTAATGGAGTAGAGCAAATTTAGAGCAAGTTTAGAGCATGGTTCATTATAAATAGACAATCAAAACATACCGAAGTATTTGACTTTTGAATTCTTGATGTCATCGATTTTATTTCTGGACATTATTAGCACAAAATTAGTTATAAATTAATGTTTCATCTCTTTGTCGATAACTTCTTATTGTTTTGTCATTTGTTTAAAATAATGAAAGACTAGAAAATAAGTGAAGACACTGACAATGATATCAAACTTCAATAATGGGTTGTCTTAGTATTTGAACTGAATTTAAAAAAGTTTGCTTTCCTTTTGATACGTACTTCAAATGAACTTGGAATGAAAGTTAGGCATTGAATGTCACTTCTATTACACCCTTTAGTCGACATAAGAGTGAAAAGACTCAACTCATTCGAGTGAAATGAATGAAAATCATTGATGATTACAACTGTTGATAAGCCGTTCCAAGAGTTGTATGAATAGACACAACAGGTCTCAAACTGTTCTCATTACTAATCAAATACAACTGAAATATCAAACACTGAATACATGCGCAAACTGTTAATCAAGTTTTAAATTTTACACAAATTCATAAAAATATATAATTGTAATTAAATAAATAGTATTATCAAATGACCTTTATATCGTTGCAAATATTGAGCAAGGACTTAGGCCTGTGATGTTAATTGGTTTTTTACCCAAAAAACAAGTCTACAGTAAACTGGGCAACTCAACTATCATGGAAAATTTATAAATTACAATGATTCATTAGGCTTGAAATATGAGGAGAAGTGAATATAATGTTTTATATTTAACGTCATATAAACTCTAAACAAGATCATTTAACTCATTCATTCGTTTATATAATGGAAAAATGAAAATATTTAATCATTTGAAAGAAAATAAATAAAACGCTTAATAATAGTAATCTAATGACGGAATATAACTCTTTTTTACTTTGAATATATAAGAGTATGAATTGATCATGATTAATGTCAGACAAATGATTGATATTTTATCCTGAATTTTGGCTATATTTCAAAAAGTGGTCAGGTTTCAATAGACTATTTAATATTGTAATAATCCACTTATGGTAGAAAAAGTAATGGAGAAATATGCTTGCTTCAATTGTTAGAATTGCTTACTTGGAGAACTATAACTTATAACTTATACTATAAGGTTTAAATTCTTTGATTCTGAACTTTATTTGAACATAAATTCACAGAATCTTAAACTTAAAGCAAAACATCATTTATGAGACGAAAACATTAAGTGTTGCCAAACACGTGATCGCAGTTTAAAACGTGTTTTGATTTCAATTTGTTTAAAAGTCTATATTTTAATCAAATTAATAATGAATTCAAAGGAAGTAAATGAACACAAAAGCAAATATAGAGACCATTTCACTGATTGTGTCCAACAATTCACTCAATTGTCCGAAAAAAGTGACACATTTTTATCGTAAGTCATTTGAAATGTTATTTTTGAAAGTATTTTAATTTTTATCATTACTTCAGATGTGATTCAAATAAATCTCAAAAATTTATTGATTTGACCAAAAAGTTATTTGATTTGAATAAACGACTCATTAAAGAGAGTATTAGTAATGACTCTAAGATTGTATCGATTAAGTCATCTTTGGATGAGTTGTACACAACTGGTTTCGATGAGGAACAGATCTGGCAACAGATCCAACTCAACAATGAGCCCGTCCTCGACCTCCTCATCAAACAAGTGGCAAAGGTATCGGTCGAAGGCTCTTATTTTACTCCTCGAGTCAAAGATAATGAAGAGATTAAAGATAATAAAAAATCAAAGAAAGAAAAGAAGAAAACAGACGACGAAAGCTTTGAAATGATGGCTCAAATCGATGACTTGATATCTGAAGGTTCTGATGACCTCATGTCTGAAGAATCCGACGACGAAAGTAATGGTTCTGAAGACAAGGAAAAGCCCAAAAAAGTGCGATTCGTTGAACCGAAGCGAAAATCTGTTGTCGACGACGTCTTCTTTAAGTTACACGAATTGGAAGAGTTCTTAAACAAAGAGGATCTCAAAGAAGAAAAGAAGATCTCTGGACAACAGGAGACTAATGAAGAGAGTGATGAGGATATTGACTATTTTGAAGACACTTCAGAAGACAGTGGTAGTGATGAAGATCTTGAAGACGGTCCGAACCCTAAACAAGCGATGTTTAAGGACTTCTTCGACGGACCTATTGATCAAAATGTTGTACAAAAAGATAACGAGTCGTCTGAAGAAGACTCACACGAAGTAAATGATGAGATCGATACCAGAGATGTTGACTTTAATGATATCGAAGATAATAACGAGAAGGGAATAGATTTGGATAACTATTCGAGTGATGACAGCGAAGAGGAAGTGATTAATAAAAGACCAAAAGATATGACAGACGAAAGTAAATCTGAATTCGAGAGAATTAGTGTTACACTCAAAGAGAAGATCGAAAAACAGGAGAGACTTAATCTGATGGCGAAGTCGTGGCAAATGAGTGGCGAAATCATTTCCGACAAACGTCCGGAAAACAGTCTTCTTGAAGAACACCTTCACTTCGATCACACGACAAGACCCGCTCCACTGATTACTGAAGAAACAACTGTTAAATTAGAAGATATAATCAGACAGAGAGTGAAAGACAATGCCTTCGATGACGTCTCCCGTAAAGTGAAGCCAAAAGAGAAGCCGTTTGAATACAAGAGACGGATAACAATGGAATCCGAGAAAAGCAAACAAAGTTTGGCTCAAATATATGAAAATGAATACATAAAACAACAGCAAAAGGACACCGAAACCCAACTCAACCCAATTCACACACAAATTAAGAGACTTATGCGAAACCTTTTCGTACGATTGGACGCACTCTCAAACTTCAACTTCACTCCGAGACCACCACAACCAGAGGTTAAGATCATTAATAATCTGCCCGCCATTACTGTTGAAGAGGTGACACCCGTCACAGTCAGTGATGTCTCACTTCTGGCCCCTCACGAAGTGTTTAATAATCAGAAGAGAGAATTGCAATCAAATGCAGAGAAATCAGAAACCGATAGAAAGCGGTCGCGAAGAACCAAAAAGAAAATTCAGAGCAAAAGAGCCAAATATAATGAAAGCAAACAAATTAACACAAAGAGTACCGAAAAGGACTCAAATAAGAATTGGGCCGAAACTAAACATTTGAGTTCTTCGAAGAAGTTTTTCGAGAAATTACAGGAAAAGAATACAGAAGTTACTAAGAAAAAGAAATTCGAGAAAAAAGTGTCGTTAAAACAATCAAATAAAATGAAACTTTGATTTTTCATTAGATATTAATTTTATTTTCAATAAATTTTGTCAAACAATTAATTCCTTCGTCTCTTCTTTGCCTTTGAATCGGCTGTTGAGCCACTTTTAGCCCCTCTTTGGGCGGCTTTAATCAGATTATTGAATCGACCGCTAAGTTTTGATTTCTTTCGTTTGTTCAGAAATTGTCGATTTAGTGGTATATAAGCGTAAGGGTCGGGTTTGCCTTTCCTTTTCATATCACCCTTTGCTTTAGTAGAGCGATAATCCTCTCCAACTTCTTTATCGACCGGTCGATGAATACCCTTTCCTCCGGTCTTATAACCAGATTTATTAGATTTACCACTTTTTGCGCTCTGTTTGGTGGATATCATATCGTCATCGCTGTTGTCGTCACCCATTTTCTGATCCACATCTGAGTCTTCGTCTCCGCGCCCCCTCTTAACCCCTTTGTTTGGTTTATCCAAGTCTTGAATAACGAGTTTTCCGTCGGAAGACATTTCAAAGACATTTCCTTTAGGTTTTGAAGTGTTTTCTGGATTTTTATGCAAAATATTTTCACTCATTTTGGTGCTCAAGAGATCCATTATTTCATTTTCATCAGTTCCTTCTTTAATCCAAGATTTAGATTTTCGCGAAACATTTGTCATTTGGTCGTCGTCTTCAGATTCTTCCTCAGAAGAGTCGGCGATTATATCCTCGAATTCATGCTTTCGTTTACTGCAAAAAATTAATAATTAAATATTTTTGAAGAAATATTAGAAATGATTACGTTTTTGAGATCACTGTTTGTCGATCACTATTTGATTGGTTGTCGACTTCACTCTTCTTTTTCTTCCTGTCTTCTAATTTTCGGATATTCTTCAAAACCTTCTTATATTCTTCGGGAATCATCTTTGATATCATCTCAAAGCTATAAAATAAAATTCATATAAAACTAACGAAAAGGCAATAAGAGTATATATTTACCCATATTTTCGCACTAATCGGATAAATATTTCCTTAACTTTGATTCTAAAATGATTTTTATGTTTTCTATTAATATTTGATAATTTATTTATGAGTAGTTCCAGATATGTCGACAACTGATCAGCCGATGCGTTGCGGAAGAAATACTTAAGAAAATCAATCGAAGACTGAATTGTTTGTCTGTTTTCTGAACCAATATTTGAGATAATATTGTCGACTAAATCGCATTCAATGTGTTTTGGAATTTGGTTTCGGAATTCAGAATATAAATGAGTTAAACAAATGATTACTGAAGAGGAAGAATATTCGCTTTTATGAAGAAACGAAACCAAGAGTTCAAACAATTGCTCCAAATTTGCATTATTTTGTGTTTTATAAGCGTTTGCGATGACGACTAACAGATCTAATGATGCGGTTTTCACTTTCTTAGAGTTAACCTGCAAACAGTTCAACACTTTTGGAGTTAATTCAACCAAAAATTTCTTCCAATCAATGGTTCCTTTGTCTGAAATATTCTCTACAATCTCTTTGAATGCTTTCAATACAAATGACTTCGAAGAAGACAAACATTTGGAAAGGGATTCATTCAATAGATTAATGATTTCAACGAAATGGTTGTCGAAAAAAATGCGGCAAACGTCAGATCCTTTTCTGCAAATTTCTTCTAATATACGGAAAGCCTTCTTCTGTTCAGTAATTAACTGATTGTTTTGCACAAAAGGAGTCACTAATTGATTGTAAATCATTGTTAAGTCATCTATTTTGACGTATGACACAAACGCACGAATTAAATCCATGAGAGACTGAGTCATAAAAGGATTATTAGACGTGTTTTGAAACTTTTCAATCAATTTTGAATACAATGACATCACAAGAGAATTGTCTGAAATCGATAGAAAGATAAGAATCACTTCATAGACCGAAAAGCGTTGGTTTTTCTCTACCTTCAAATTCTCTTCATTTGTGTATATATTGAACAGAATTGGGATAAAATTTTTTGAGAATTTACTCAATTCTTTGCGAACCAAATCGTTGTCAAAACTATTGGATATATTTCTTATAGCTGTTAGAACATAGGCACGAAGTGAGGGTTTGGTTGATAGCACCTGTCCTAATGTCTGTGCGATTTTCTTAAATGATTTATCGAAATCTTTTGGTTGTTTACAAAATGATGGCAAAAGTGACCAAAATTGGGAAAGAAGAATAGCACAGGTCTTCGCCCCCAACTGTTTATCTTCGGATTCTAACGATTTGTATGTCTTTTCCAAAAGTGTTATCAAAGGAATAAAGTATTCAACAAATGTCGACAATTCTGTGTTCTTCACATTATCTCTGAGGACAGGAATGAGCCAATTATGTGATACATCACTGCACTCATCGTTTGGATTCAAAGGACACAATTGGATCACATATTTTGGTCCGAAAGCTTGAATGGCGCGACCGATTGAATGGTCAATATCTGAGGCGTAAACACAATCATAACTCTCGCGAATTACAACCAATTTGTTGATTATATTAACAGTAAAATCGGCGAAATTTTCATTAAACATATGAGTAACTAATCCAAAGACAAGGGGCCAACCATTGCAGTACTCGAATTGTAATGTCTTCTCAACCGATGAATAAATCTTTTCAATTATGAATTTGTCGATATTCTGAGCGTAAGGTTGGATGCAATCCGTGTATATTTGCTTACAATTGTTTACAATACATAAGTGAACTTCTTTTGAATCCGACAGAAGACAAGCGACGGCTATATTAAAGAGTTTCGGCAAATGATTGAAACAAAGGTTTTTGTCGATTCGATTCAAATTAGCGAAAGCTCTCTGAATGGTCTGAAACCAGGCACAGAGGGGTTGACTATCATTTATATTGGGCTGATAGTCATAGAGGGCTGAAATCAACTTAGCATTTAATTCTGGCGTCAGATTCTCTTCTTTTGGTTGTGAAGAGAATAGTATGAAAAATGCCTTAAAAGCCGTCGAAACAATGAGGACATTACCCAAAGTCATGTGCGTTAATATTGATTCGCAACACTTCTTCAGAGAAGGGTTGGACACAACTGAAAGAATATCAGTCATCAAAGCAAACACATAAAGGGTTGTATTGATAGCATCGTTCCCTCCATTCTCTTCTAACTTCCGAATACAAAAATCTGCACTCATTTTGGCCATTGGATGACACGAAGAGGTAATCGATTGGTTCATATTTGAGCGAAGAATTCTTGCGATTGCCTTTTGAGCGCATTTCCGAATTCGGGGCTTATTATGGACTGACAGCGAAAGTATTATCTCAAAGATATGTTTTGTTGAACTCAGTTCCCAAATAGCATTCTCTTGTTGTAGAAGAAGAACTGATATACTATTAGTCAGCGATCGTATGATTAATCCATTGTCTCCTTTGATATATTTGGCCAAATAATCGACAAAAACTTTAGAGGTTTCAGAGAACTTAAGTCGAATGATATTCGGCGGCAATCTTTTGATAACCATTTCTATGAGAGATAAGATTGCGGTCAAAGTCTCCTCGTTGTCCACACTTTCCAAACAAGTCATTAGAGCCGCGAAATATTCGGTTTCGGTTTCTTTGCCACCATTTGAGTGAATTGTTTCTGTAATGGCGGCTAAAACTGATAGCATTTGCTTATGAATTGCAGACGAAGAGTCAAATCTTAGCAGAAGTCTATTGAAACTGACATTCGAGCAGTTGGTCCAAACGCTGGCGAATGATTGGCCACCGATAGACTCGGCGTCAGAATTATCTGCATTTATGCTTAGATTCAAATTCTTAAGTTGAGTCAAATTGTGATGATTTAAGGTATCGGCGGTCAGACGTAAAGACTGCTGTGAATGAGATCGCGATGTTGTGGCCAATGATGACACACATTTGGCCTGCGATCGATGTTTGTTGTTCTGGGGGTTGGAACTGCTGGAACCGCCTTTACTCCAGCGCTTACCCTTTCCTTTTGTGGCTTTACTGGCGATTCTCATCACTTCTTGACTTTAATTTGATTATTAATTTGACAAAAATAGATGAAATAAAGAGCTTTAAATTAAATGCATTTAAAGCACATGTTTTGAAGAGTGACTCAAATACAACATTACATTAAAAGGTGAGTAAAGACCCCAATAGTGAAAGCTATGACGTAATGGCATTTAAATGCATTCATTCAGTTGTTTATCATTTGTTTACACTTTTCTTCACCAAAATATTTAAACAAATCAATAGATTTATTATCTTTTATTTAATGACACAAACGAACCAAAGATTAACTCAGAGACCAATTAACTTATTTTTTTAATGAACGCGATTTGAAATGATGTCAAATCAGTCGTCTTCAGGTCTAACCCAACAAAACATACAAATAGCGAATGAGACAGATGTCAAAGATGTCCATAAATACAATTTTATCTACACTTCAGACTTGGATGACGTCTTCTTTAGGATAAAATGGTATACCATTTGTAGACTATATTTGATATAAAAGTTGATTTAATCCAAATTAGTGGCACTTTAGAGGGATTGGAGACTAATAGCAAAGTGAATGATCGGAAGGTTTCACCACATCTTTACATCACTTGTGATATGTTTTCCAACGGAAAGATGTTGTGTCCGACACAACAGACGCCATACAAACAAATGGCGAATAGATATGAGTTAGTATTTGATGAGTGTTTCAAATAAATAATTTCTTACAATCTATTGACAGATGGAATGAATGGCTTTTATTTGCTCTCAAGTTATCAGACATTCCTCGCGACGCTCTCTTGTGTTTCACAATTGTGGACACCTGTGAGTCCGCCAAACCCTCTGTTTTGGGCGGAACAGCGATCACTGTATTCGGAAAACACGGCTCAATGAGAAGAGGGATGTATGACCTCAGGGTTTGGTTAAACAATCAAAATGATTCCGATAATAGTGTCTTCAAAAACGGAAAATATGATATTTCGCAACAAATTAATAGAATAACTAAAGTATTGAATATTTGGAGAAATGTTTTAATTAACGCGAGTTATGATTATTTCAGTTAAAGAAGAAGTATCGCAACGGAGAACTGCCCAAAAAGGATTGGTTGGACAGACTTACCTTTCAGGAAATTGAGAAAATAATTCAAACGGAAAAGAAAAACACAAATCATATCTACCTCTCCGTCGAGTTCCCGATAGTATCAATCAATGGTGTCGACCATTCAGTGGTTTACTTTGAAAGCGGTGCTGAAGAGAGCTGTCAGTACGCCTTCATTGAGAATGATTTGGTGATAATTCCAGACCCGGAGATGTCAATGGAAAACCTCGTGGAAAGCAAACACCACAAACTCTCACGAAGTGTGAGGAGTGGTATTACAGACCGTGATTTGAAACCTAACGCCTCGACAAGAGATCAATTGAATGCTATTATGTGTTATCCGCCCACAAAAGTGCTGACAAACGAAGAACAGGATTTGTTGTGGAAATTTCGGTTCTATTTAGTGAATCAGAAGAAAGCTTTGACCAAATTCTTGAAGTCTGTTAATTGGCAGCTCACTAATGAAGCCCATCAGGCCATCAAACTCCTCGACAATTGGCAACCCATTGACATCGAAGATGCTTTGGAACTATTGTCTCCTCAGTTTCAACACCAGTCTGTCAGAAGATATGCAGTGACTCGACTACAGAACGCTCCCGACGAGGTATGACACCCATAAACACACTCATCATTAACTGTAATTATATTTAGGAACTCCTCCTTTATTTGCTTCAATTGGTTCAGGCACTCAAATATGAAAACTTCGAAGAAATCAAAAGAGCTTATGATAAAGAAAAAGCTCTGCCTTTTGATGACAGAACTGATAGGGAAAGGTATTTATTAATCTTTCATTTGATTCTATTTAATTTATTAAATTAAAGGAAAGGGAGCACTACTTCTGATGTATTGACCGAATCACTGAATGCTCTTAAACTCGACAATAATTTGAATGAAAATATAGAAAATGAGTCCAAAAATGAGGTAAAATTGAAGACTTTCTTAAAGTAATGTTTTATTTATTTATTCGTTGATTGAAAGGAGGATTTATCGACGTTTTTAATTGGGAGAGCCTGTGCTAATGACATTCTGGCCAACTATTTCTTCTGGTATTTGATGGTTGAGTGCGAAGACGGACAGTTCAATGATGTGTCCAATAGTGGCAATAATAACATTAATAATAACACTTCGAGTGAACCCATTCGAGTGAATGATATGTATATAATAGTTATGAAGAGATTTAGTCTAAAACTGCAAAGGGGTAGCTCTGAGTTGAGAGCCAGACGACAACTACTGTCCCGACAGCAGACTTTTGTTGAGAAATTAGTGAAACTGATGAAAGTGGTCGCCTCTGAGAACGGGAACCGCAAAAAGAAGATCGAAAGACTTCAAAGCCTTTTATCAGATACAGAGACTTTTAAAGTGAATTTCACTCCTTTCGATCCGTTGCCACTCCCTCTCGACCCCGACATCAAGATAACGGGTTTCATGCCATCCAAAGCCACTCTATTCAAGAGCGCTCTAATGCCGGGAAAGTTAGCTTTTTTGACCACAAAGAACACCGAATACTTCACAATCTTCAAACATGGGGACGACCTCAGACAGGATCAGCTCATTCTACAGATGATTACTCTTATGGACAAATTATTGCGAAGAGAAAACCTCGACTTAAAGCTCACTCCTTATAGGGTTTTAGCTACCAGTAGTAAACATGGTTTCGTTCAATTCATTGAGTCGGTGTCAGTGGCCGAAGCACTGGCCGCTGAGGGAAGTATTCAGAACTACTTTAGAAAGCATTCCCCCGCAGATGCCATATATGGAATTTCACCCGAAGTTATGGACGCATACGTCAAGTCTTGCGGTAATCTCTTAAACATTTGAAGTGGGAATTCATAATTTGATTGTTTGTATCCAAAGCTGGTTATTGTGTTATCACTTATTTGTTGGGAGTCGGGGACAGACATTTGGACAACTTATTACTGACCAGAACTGGAAAGTTATTTCACATTGATTTTGGTTTTATATTGGGTCGGGACCCGAAGCCATTGCCTCCTCCCATGAAATTAAGTCGTGAAATGGTTGACGCCATGGGTGGCACTAATTCAGAGCACTACCAATCTTTTCGAAAGCTGTGTTATACGGCTTTCTTACATTTGAGACGACATTCAAACCTTATATTGAATTTGTTCTCATTGATGATCGACGCCAGTGTTCCCGACATTGCATTAGAACCCGACAAAACCGTTAAGAAGGTTCAGGACAAGTTCAGACTCGACCTCAATGACGAGGAGGCAGTTCACTACATGCAGGCATTAATCGATGTCAGTGTTAAGGCAGTAATCCCTGCAGTGGTCGAACAGTTCCACAAAATGGCTCAGGTATTCATTGATTGCATTCCAACTAATTTATTAGAAGTAATTGATTTCAATTGTCTAGTATTGGAGGAACTGATGGCCAAAGCCTTTCACAGTCGAAGTGCCTTATTTTCCACTCATTTCCTAAGAATCGGTTATTTATTTTAAAATTCAAATCAATTTATATTTTAATAGAGAGACGAAAATCACAGCTCTTTTAACCTGAATTTGCTTTGAATTTTCAAATTGTTTTAGATTTTATTTCCCATTCTCTTAGAGTTGGAGTCAATTTATATAAACTCCGCATAATTTAGTCATTAATTAAGTCCTAAATAGTGTTAGAATTTATTAATTTTTATTAGTATTTATTTAAATCGATATTATCGAGTGAATTATTTTTTAAATTGTATTAATATTTTATATTAAATAAATTTATTCTATTTTATATTTATTCTCTTCCTGTTGAGTTGAATGTAAATGTACAAGTTCATATACATGTACATGGACATTACTTTAATTGCAATTTAATTAATACACAGTTTTTGTTTTGAAAAAAGCAATTTTAAATTTAATCGTCAAATGTTTTTCACTTAAAATATTTGCTCGAATGGATTGTATATTAAAGATATGACAATCGATAAATTCATAGAATATTTGTCCACAATTTCATGCAAACCTCAAAAAATTTTATTGAATTGCTCTACTTCCTTTCTACTCTCAGTTTGAGCTAGTTCACACATTTGATGAATAAAGAATTTTTCACTTATTTTATTGATATCTTAATGGATTGATTTGGTCTACGAATAGGAAAATATGAGAGTTTTGTTGATTAAACTTAGAAAACAAAAAACTGTTGGAATATTTGACTATAATTTTGTTGAATTGGTTGACAAAACTATCGATTGTTAATAAGTAGTGAATAATATGAATAAATTTGAGGATAATTTTGTCGAATGAAATCCAAGACAATCATTGACTGTCTGTTTGTCATAACAATGACTACGAGTCTAATGTTTGCAAATGTTTTGAATGATGTTCTCATCGAAACATTATCTTTAATTTATAGCTGAGTTGTAATTCTGGTGACAATAAATCCTTAAATAACTTATAATAGAGAACACGATGTTTGCCATTCATGGCATTAGTATTATGCGAACGATTGCATTACAGGCCATACGACCGAAGCGATTGAATTACACGTATTGTCTCTCAAACTCTATCTCTATCTGATCTCTAAAGTCCCCATTGATTGAGGAAAGCCTAACAAAAGAAAGGCTACAATTTTTATGCTCTTTGGCTAACAATACATATGAAATGATGTATTAAATATAGTAAAATTGCAATACTGACAGCACTGGTGCTCTGGTTTAGCACTGCTCTGGTAGAGCATCATTGATAACCAAAGCTCTGAATATGAGATATATTGTTAAGGCATCGCATTTGTCGGTCAGTGTTAGTCAGGATCAGAGCCTTAGATTAAGGGACGATAATATTGTGAATCTGTTTTTGGCGAACAAATCCTTTTTAAACATCTGTTGTGTTATTCTTTGGTTTTCATATTTAGCTAATAATCGTTTATTTTTATAACTTTTTTCATTTGCTTTCATATAGTTTTTAGAATATAAGCGAAAATCAATTTTCGTGTTTTTCTTTAAACTTCTTCACCAGATTTAATGCACATAAGTTTTAAACGATAAAACAGAGTACAGCCCTGTGTTGTGTTGTTTTGTGTTTTGGTATAAAGTGACCCAAAATCCAGTCGACTTCTACTACGACTACTGTATTCATCAGTTGAGTCGTTCAAATAGTGGAGTAACAAAGAATAACAGTAATATTGATCATCATTTTCATTGGGGGCTGCAGTCAAATGACTACTGTATTCCTCCATTCATTCCAAGGGAACAGCACTGGAAAGGCTTTTATCCTGATTGCGTTTGTGTTACATTAGCAATCTTGAACTGCAACTACACTACCAGTGCTCTGTTTGCTGTTACGCCAGCTCTGGATCAGCTCAAACTCGAACCTATAAACTGTTGGTATAGGTTTACCCAATGCTAACACTCAGTCATTGTTTTTATTTTGCTCTTGCAATTCAATTAGTTCTTGAATTTACTTTTCTCTATCGATTCGATTAAAATTATGTATAATTATTGCAATCAAACTATTTATTTACCAACAAATTAATTATTTCACTGCTTTTTATTGAAAAATTGCTTATAATTGAGTCAATTGAAGATTTCATTACATTATTGACATTTTTTTGCATTTTTATACATTTGTATACATCTATGGAATTGCAGAACATTTATATCAAGTAATGTATGTTTCGTTCAATTTGTGAGAAGAAGAGCACAAAAAGCCATTCATTGCATTCCGACATTCATTACAACTCATTGAAAGTCGTGTTGTTTTCATTTCAATTGAACTGGAGTTTCAAAATTCAATTTATCAAAAATTCATTCATTTTTCATTTGAATACGATTTTGGAAATAAAATCTGTTTTCAAATATATTAAAATATGAATTTTCAAAGATAATTTGAAAACTCTAAAATGATCAGGGTGTTGTCGCGACATTGAAAGCTTTATCATATCTGTTTAATGTGCATTGGTAAATTACTGAAGCATATTTCTAGTCATAATTACTGCCATTTTTATGATTTGGACGATTACTTGCAATAAGAGAAGATTAACTATCAACTCTTGTTCTGTCATTTTAGGGGAGACTCTCCGGGAGAGACCTTGCTTTGAATGACCATTTTTTATCAATACTCAGGGATTATGTTTTAGATAGAAATGTGAAACAAGATCAAATATTCACATTTCCTTCAATTTTTTTTTGTTTAGGCCAGGGTTAGCCATAGGGGGGGATTTTCCGGATTACCCCCCCCCCTGAGGTTTGAGATTTGTGAAAAATCCCCCCCCTGAGCTTCGCGAAAA
>JAQIWF010000712.1:0-16162 GCA_034694965.1 Ceratozetes gracilis
AAAGTTTGCCAACAAATGTCTCATTACTTTCAATAAACTTAAGAAATATTTGAATCAAATTCGGCCTAAAATTGAAGATTTGCTGAATTTGAGTGAAAAACAGGAATTAATTTCTTTGGAAAATGAATACCAAATAATGATTAAGAAATTCAAAGAAAATAAGACCAAAGATTCAAACAGTAGAAGAGGTCTATCCCTTAGCCCACCAGAAGAGGTCATTGGGAATGACCACAACTACTACTTTAAGGAAGAAATCATTGAAACCAATGAGTATTCAAATGCCGACCATTTTGAGGAAGAGCTCCAAAAATCAGATTATATCACGACTCAAGTCATTAGATCCGTCGAATCAAATGACATGACTTCTGATGACGACAATGAAGTCAATGATTGTTTCGCAGAAGAAGTATATTATGGCAATGAAGTGGATGTTTGTAATGAAGACAACGAACAAAGTGTTACTCAAACCGAAGATATCAATGAATCAATTGGTGGACAAACCTCTCAAATGACAATCAGTGAGCAAAAGGATGAGGAACTCCTTGAATGCGATTACACGGGTTGTGGCCGAACATTCCAACACATGAAAGGCTTTATTAGACACCAATCGTGCGCTCATTCCGTGCGACCGCCGAAGGATTTTGTCTGTCCTATCGAGGAATGTATCAAAAAGTATAGCTACAAACAGGCCCTAAACGAACACTTATTTAAATCGGATTACCACTCGAGAGCAGAAGTAAAGCCTATGTTTAAATTCCAGTGTGAACTGTGCTACTTCCTCACCAATGAGAAGCCTCTCCTTATTAGACATAAGATGAGGATTCATAAGGAAAAGGATTCCAAAATTACTGCAAAGAATATTAACAGAAACTTAAATTATGATCAAATGAATGCATTGAAATCAAAGTCATTTCAATGTCCTGTCAATGGTTGTCCTAAACAGTACTCATGGAGGGGTCAACTGAATGGTCACTTACTTTACTCTCGCGCTCACATCAGCTTAGAGTTTGATCCGAACCTTAAATATAAGTGCGAAGTCTGTACTTTCCGCACAGATTCCAATGTATGGCTCAAACTGCATAAAAAAGCCCATCAGAAGGGTTGGCGTAGAAATGATGGCAAAAAAAGGGGAGATATTAACTTCAAGTGTGAGGTCTGTGTTAAAGGGTATACCCATAGGAAGGACTTATTAGAGCACTGTAAGAGAATGCATCCCAGTCTGAAGCTATTCAAGTGTTCTGTTGATGACTGCAATAAGACATTCAAAACTACATCCCAACGGTTTGTGTCAAATATTGTGTATTGAGTTCCTTACAATTGTCCCATTGTTTTGATTTAGGTCTATCCATAGGACTGTCCACCACTCAAAAAGCAAAGCAACCAAAGCAAAACGAAAATCAACCTTTGACCCAGCAACAAGGAAGCCTCGATTTACATGTCCTATTTCTGGCTGTGACTTCTTATATAGTCTTAAGGCCAGTCGAGACACACATCTCATTGAATCAGGCGCTCACACTATCGCTGAAATCAGTCATCTCTTTAAATTCAAGTGTGATATCTGTGAGTTCCTAACAAATGTGAAGTCAGCCCTCACTCAACATAAGGACAGTGAACATCCCTCTGAGTTGGAAACGGAAACAATTACTCCGAATATTAATGAAGACTCAAATGCAGAGCAAATGTTTGAAGACATAGAAAACGATTTGAATGAGACAAACGATGTTTTACTTAATGAAGACAATCAAAGAAAGAGAAGTCGAAAAAAATTTCAGTGTCCTATCATTGGTTGTGACAAAGAATCTTCGAATAAGTATCACCTGAACAGACATTTGGTGTATTCCTTCGATCATTTAAATCTTGAGTTTGATCCGAGTCTCAAATACGGTTGTGAGGGCTGTACCTTCCGATGTGATGAGCAGAAGTGGTTGGATAAGCATATGAAGATCCACTCCACTGACTATTTGACGTGTAAAGAGTGCGGCAAAACATTCAATGAGAGGAATAACCTCTTACAACACATTAAAGAAGATCACCCACAGCCCAAACAATTCCTGTGCTTTGTTGAGGGCTGTGGTAAGGCTTTCAGTACTGAGCTGTTCAGGTTAATATTGATAATTTCAATTAAACAAAAGACTAAATATGTGTTCCCTCTCTTAGGAAGACCCATATGACTCGTTACCACAACATTGAGACGTTATATCAATGCGATTATCCTGACTGTCAGTATATGTCTAAACAGAAGTGGTGTGTCGAAGACCATAAGTATAAACACACGGGTGAGACACCATATGTGTGCGATTGGGTCGGTTGTGGGTATATTGCATTGGATCGACGAAACCTATACAGACATAAACACCATAAACATAATACAAGTCGCGAACACTACAGACATAACTGCGATTTGTGTCACTTCGGATGTGTCTCAAACTTAGAGATGATTAAACATAAAGTGAAGGAACACTCGGCTGAACACCCCTTCAAATGTGATTCATGTCTTAAGGGGTTTATGACTATAAGTCAGAAGAAGAAACACATCGAAGTGGTTCACTCGACGGGCGTCTTTTATAAGTGCACTTTTCCTGGTTGTGACCAACACTTTGAAAAACTTTACCGAAGGTTTGAACCGCTATTTGATTGACATTTAATCTAATGATCTCTTCTTTAAGAACAAAACACATCCAAACGGTTCACAATCAGAAATGGCGGTGCGATTGGCCTGAATGTGATTATGTCGCTCCATTTAGGGGTCACCTCATTAAACACAAGTACAACCACACGGGACAGACACCCTTTGTGTGCGATTGGCCCGACTGTGGGTTTGTCGCCAAAAGTAACCACAATCTTAAGTATCACAGATATAGACACACAGGAGAGCGTCCCTTTTCCTGCACGTGGCCCGCATGTGGCAAAAGGTATGATATTCTGTAAACAAATTGATAATAATCTTTAATTCAATTAGTTTTCGCACTGAATCCACATTTTCCACACATATGAGACTCCATAAGCAAGACCTGTGCTATTCGTGTGAATGGCCCGGATGTGAGTACCGAACACACGATAGGGGTTCCCTCAGAGCTCATAGGATGACACACGAAAAGGATTTAAACCAAAACAGTTCACCCAAAAGAAGACCACGAAAATTGAACCCTAAAGTAGGCTTAAAACCAAAGGGAAATTCACCAAAAGTTAAAAAGCCATCGAATAAAAGGAAAGTAATGAAACCAAGACTGTTTACAAGGAAACCAAGGATATTTGAAACCTATTCTGACTCATCTCAAGAGTCTTCCGGTTATTCGGACTCCGATTAGTTTAAAATCTAATTATTTTCAGTCACTATTTGTGATCAAATTATTATTTTTAATGTAAAACATTTGTTGTATTTATTTTCAATTATTTGTACACTTATTTCATTCATTCCTCGATTAACTGAGAACTTATTTTCAATTAAATCTGAGTTTAAATAAACCGAATTTGAGATCAATTTTCCGTAAATGAGATAAAAGCCAATATTCAACGAAAAATGCCAAAAGAGATACCGAAAGACCAGAATAACAAATGACGAAAACGCTCTGAAGATCACTGAGTTTGAGGTTCTTTATAGATTCACTGGGAATGGGCTGTTCATCCATATGATGCTTAGCCGGCACTCTCATCAAGGTTTTGCTCATCCATTGGTCGTAGAGTCCATTTTCAGTGAACTGCGAAATTCTGGTCACAATAAATGAAAACAATTTTATTAAAATAATTAAATTCAAAAGATTTCTCTGATTTCTTCATAACTCTATTTCTATTATCTTGTTTTCATTACTATTTAATCTAGGCATTTTTAAATTGCTCTAATCAATTTATGAAACCCTGGTCATAATTAATTAGTTTTGTTACTTACGCTTTATTCATGACATTGTGAAGTGGAGATCCTCTTTGGAGACCCATAGCCATGTGGTCAATCATGAGTGTCTCGGATGAGATGTGCATATCTATTGTGGCACTACTTCTCATTCCAAAAGTGATTGAAATGTATGTTCCGATAAAGATAATAGTCTTTCCTTTAGAGTCATTAATCATTTCTATTCCTCTTGTGGTCGATCCTGGAAATTGAATGTCAGATCTCTTCATATTCTGTCCAATTCTATAATAATCGCCACAACATTCGGCCCCAACAAACAGGTCATAATAGAAGGATAGGGGGAATGTCACGGCCTGGTATTCCCCACTTTCCGCAGCCATCACTAAGTCTTTCAATGTCTCGAGTGGGTCCTTAAAATCAGGAAGAGTTAGAACCGAATAAAAGACACCGCTGTATGTCTTCATCATAACCATTGAGGACAAGAACCAAATCCCAATAAAGAAACGAATTGATAAATGATTGGAAGGTATCCTAACATCGGCTGAAAATTAATAGTTTTATCGATAAGTAGTATAAATGACTTTAGGAACCAAAAAAGGAATATTTTGTCCTCAGCCCATCCCCTAAGAAAAATTATGCATGCTTACATTGCTGAAGAAGTGATCCAATGAGTGATATGGAGATGGAGTCAATTCGTTGATCAGTGATAACGCATTTTGCATACAGTAATTGAATTAATATTGTGGTCAGAAGTAGTGATAATAACATTGAAAGCCATACTTCCGGCAAAAACGGTGTAATAGTTATCCATTTTCTAGATTTCAATCCCGGCTTTAGGGTAACAAAAGTGAGCGGAACTAAAATGTAATCTTTTGTGAAATCTATCGCTTCGTTTCTCTGATAACTCCGCGTCAGATCGCAGATCGCTATATCAGCCGTCTATTCAAACATTAAATGAAATAGATTCAATTCAATTCATTTATTTCTAAGGTGATTGAAAGTTAATTAAAATTATAATTAATAAAATTGAGCTATTTAATATCAGCTTACTCATTCAAACTTTGAGATAAAGAGTTTCATATTAAGCAATATTTTTTACTATATTCTGATTTGGAAATTTAATTATTATGTATCTTGGTCATTCAATATAATTAAATCTGAATACCTTATTATAGAGATGACCAACAGTTCCCAACCAAACCCCGTCCTGAAATGTACCCCAACTCTGATTGGCGTAAATAATTTCGTAAATAAAATTGAATTTTTTGGTCAATTCATTAATCATTAAGACTTCGACCGAGTCTTTCATAACGTATTTATTATCTTTGAATTCAAGGTCACAATAAGGGAGATCCCGGTTTACAGACAGTATTAGAAGACTTCCATTAAGATCACAAGACTTTGATCTCATCATAACTTTGACGGCAGGATCTGATGAATAAAGTATTCCTCTATAGGAATGACAACCATTAATAACGGGTCGAATGTAGGCCACTGTCACTGGATTTAAGTCGTTTTCACGACATATGACATAAGCTCTAAAATCTTTGAAGTCTTTGAATAAATTCAAAGCAATTTCTTGAAGTGAATCACATTTTAATGCAATTATGATATTGACATACATTGAGAATAAGTCATCAAAGAATTTATTATCTATTAATTTAATGTCATTTTTGTTATTTAACTCAAAGAAAAGATTGAAATTCTTTTTACTAAAGATTTTCGTTTGATTTAAATAATTGTCATTAATTTGATTGATATCAAAGGCATCGAAAAAGCAATTGTTTTGTTTGAAGTAATTCTTAATCAAAGAATTTTCACTAAATTTAGTAAATATTCTGTTTCTTTGATTAGTGGCACAGATTTCACTTAATGTCAGGTAGAGATCAGTTTCAATAAAAAGATATTGAATGCTATTGGCCAACATTGGCATTAAAACGATGCAAATAATAACCTGGGTAATTATTGCAAACATCAATCACAGAGAAAAGTAATTTTCGATTCAATTGTTTCACAGAATCTCAATGAAAGTGTCAGACATTCAAACGTTCAGACATTGAAGGCATTGAAAAAGAAGAACGAAATAAAGTGACTCTGAAAGTAATCTTGAAACTTTCCTATTTATTTTGACGGCTAAACTTATTATTATCATGAACGTATTATTTGAAATTGATCTGCACTATGGTTACCAAGCTGGTTATTGAGCAATAATTATAGTGTTTTACTGCCTCATTCTATATAATATTAAATTCAATTAATTTTGATAGTAAATAATAAATTACCTTTTACTATTTACTACATTGAACATTTGCATAAAATTAACTATCATGATGAATTGGAGAATCTTGGTTATCTATAATAATAATGAGACCCCTATTTTAATTCAAAGGAAATCCATTGGATAGACAGCTATTGGAGAGTAAAGTATAGTAATTATTATTTCTGTTCACGAAAACGGAATAAACCAATTGTTTATTGTTATGGGTTTCAAGAATACACTAAACTTAAGTTGAAAATCAATTTTTCAAATGAAAGAATATTTGTATTTTCTATTCAAATGAAAATTGAATGCATTTTTTCAATCGTTAAGGAATAATAGGACAGAATATTCTGAGCTCTGATACATATTGTATTAATTGTGATCCTAGGGGATCTCTTTGATATTTGTTTACTTAAATCAATAATTTCGATAATAAGAGTTTATTAATTTGAGTTTTCGGAGGATAAACAAGCTCAATAATCATAAGGCACTAGCAAATAATAAGTTATTTGCCGGAGCATCTTGATTTATTCCATGTTTTATTTTATTCTTGAATTAAACCAGGATAAATAAATAAATAATTCATAGTTAAATAGATTTAACCAGTTTAAATTGTGTTAGTTGCCCTTGGCAATTACCAGAACACTTGAATGACTGCTCTATGGAAGAGCTGAAGGGCTTCTCATTTTTCAATCGATAATAAAATCAGTTTTTATTCTGATTTTAAAATTCAATTTCAATTTTGCATTATATTTGACTCTCAGTTTTGGTTCAATTCGTATACAACTTGAGAAATATTGGGCCGGTTTTGACATATGTATGAAATTTCATCCATCAAAATATGGGAACAATGGAAATATTACTCAAATTCGTTAGTTTTCTATTCATAAAAACAAAATAATAAGTTATTTGACGAAACAGTTTCTGTCAACTTATCAAATGATAGAAACTAATGATAAGTTTCAAGGAAAGTCTCATTAATCCTTCTCAATACAAACTGTAGGGGATGTTCAAGGGGAAGGTTAAGCACCTCATAAGAGATAAAAATTATCATTTAACCTAGTTCCAATTTGATCCAAATAAATTAAGGCTGAAAAGAACAAAATTTGCCTGATCAGTCTTTCACTGGTAGAGTTCGAAGACCTAAAATATCCCTGGAGAAATAAAAGTGTGGGACTGGAAACCAGTAATATGCTCTCAATTTTGAAAGAGTGGCAAAAAATAAAACTCTTTCCCATTTTTAGTATAAATATATTTTATTGAATTCAACGATCGATTGGTCACAAAGTGAACAATGAATTAATATATCATATGATATGAAAATAGTTATCAAATAAATCTTTTTATAGAATATATTGTAATTTATGCTAAAAATGACTTTAAATTAAAGCTAAATATATATATAATATGTATATATATTTGTCTAAAAACTTGTAAATTATAGGATTATCTAAAATAAAATTCATTATTAATTTATAATTAAAATTAATTAAAGCCTAATATTATTCAAATTTAGGTAAACCAAACAATTCTGGTCGAAATTCAGTTAATGAGTTAAGTGTTTGTGTAGGTTTGGCCAAATTCCTGGGTACTACTGAGTCAGGCACCCATACCACCTGACAGCCGGCCGATAGGCCTGCCTTTACTCCTGCGGGTGCGTCTTCAAACACCAACACGTTTTTCATATCATTTGGTTTGATATCAAATTTCTTAACGGCAACAATATATGCGTCGGGCGCCGGCTTCCCGTTCTTTACTTCCGGGTCATCAGAAGCTATCAAAATGTGATGGAATAGACTAAAGAATTCCTTTAAATGTTTGGTTTTCATATCAAAAGTTTCCCGTTTACTACTCGTTGCGATCGCTATCGGAATGTTATGTTTGTGTAGGTGTCGGACGAGTTTCTCTGCTCCGGGCATAAATGGCACGTTATCGAACACTTTGAGGTATTCCTGGTCCAGTTCCTCCATATACTGTTCCGGTGTAATCCCGAGATTCAGTTCTGAAGTGATGAGTTTAGCCGAGTCTTTGCCAGGAGTTCCCAACACTCTAACTATAAAAAGGGAATTTAGGCCAAATCCCAAAATGGATAATTTTGAGGACTCACCTCTCATATCAAGCTCATATTTGCCCCCATGACGTTCAATGACAGTACTAATAGCCTTTTCATATCGGGGTTCAGTGTCTGCACACAAGTTGTAAAAAATCAATTTTCTTAATATGTGACAAAAAAGTGATTTCTTACTTAAGAGCAGTCCGTCCATATCGAAGACGACATGTGTTACTGTTGTGAACTGATCTGCAGTCATGTCTTCGGATCAAATTAATTAAATATCAAACAGAAAATACAATTGAATTGAGAGCACAAAAGGGAACAACAAATTTCTAAATGAGATTTCAAGAGTCGACTAAATATTATAACAATTATTATTCACGAGAAGAGAGTGAATATGAAAACAAGAATTCAGTAATTACTGGATTGAAATGAAGTAAATGACTCTTTGCTGTAATTATTAGTGAAGTATCCAAACAGCAAATTGAATTAGAGAGCACTGGTTGTGGCGTTTCCCCAAAGGAAGAGTGTTTCGTGACGTAAACTTAATTTAAGTGTAATCTGTGGGAGCATTACATCAGGCCATGAGTTAAATGTGTTATCATTCCTTTGGAGCGAAGGAGAGGACTGTTATCACAAATAAAAACGTGATTTGGAATCAATCCAAGTGAGCTAGAACACTAAAATTAGTTCTTAACGCCACCAGTTACTATGACATACACACATACACAGCACCGGTAGTTCAAGTTCGCTAACAAATGCTATTCAACACCAGAATTAAGGAAACATTTGCACTCAATTTGTATATTTATTACCCAATAATAGCAAAAATCCCTTTCATTACAACTATTTTCCATATTATTGCTGAGAAATGTCTGTCATTTAAGAATAAATATTTATTCAGTCGATTAATAGTGGAAACTATGCTTACATTTATAATTTCCATAGGAATGGAAAACTACTACACAATTATTCTTCATTATCTTAATTGTGTGCCTCACGCACAGCACAGTTATCTTTTATTGTAGGGAACGTCCAATAGAGTTGGATAAGTCATTAATAGACGAATGATAGTCAAGGAGTTGAAGTCAATCACTCCCTTACCGTTCTTATTGTTAACTTCAATGGTAAGCTAACTGTAACTAGGTCATGCTATATCAAGGCCGACATTTATATGTATGCTTATCTTGGAGAAAGCTCCTTGTTAAACTCAAATTAGCAAGGCTTAATGATAAAATCCTTAAGTCAGATTATTTAATTGAATTATTCAGCACATTAATTGCAGCCTTCATAAAGTAATGATGAAGTAAATTTTGAGCTAATCATCTTAAATTGACTAACCTTGCTCACTTCAACTACTATACAGACTATTTGTATTCTCGGAGATTATATAATACGCTATAAAATAAGACTAAATCTACTTTTTATGACATAAAACACTATTTTCTTGATTTTGAGCCACAAATAGAAAAATCGATTATTAATCCGAAACTAAAAGTGAGCGCAGAATAGACATAAGAATCGCATAAAATCAAGGAATTTGTTTTCAAACGCACTGTTAATAACAAGATGATTGATCGCCCAGTTAACTGGTGTTGAAGTGCAAGAATTCCACAACAAATAGCCAGAAATTAACAATTTCCTTAAGTGCTGGTGATTAGTATGATCAGGGTCAAAATGAAAAAACAAGTTGTTCTTTACATTTGGACAAATTTCAAAGTTCAACCAATTTAATGATTAAAATTTAATCACTAAAACAAACAATTTATTTAATCTTGTTTTAAACAGAGATGTTTTAAGAGTGGGTTTTCAGAGAAAATGGTTTTATATTACATTATATACCAAATTACTGTTGAAATATTGATTCAATTATTTTTCTTACCTTGCAATAATTGAATCAATGGAGTAGGCTCATTATTTTGTCAAATAAATATTAAGGGTATATCCCTTCACACTTTATATTGAGTGCAAATTTAATTAATTTATTAACGAATCATATTTTAATGGATGAGTTGTTTATTAAAATATGGAAAATGTATCCTTTGATTGATTTAACTATAAGTAAATAAAAAGTTAATCACAATTTTGATTAAAAATCAGTTTATGTAAAGAATTTTCCGAGTGTACGAGTATTGCACAAAGACCTTGGATCATTTTCTGGTAATCCTAAGGGAACGGAAAGACCAGAATTAATTAAAAGGGATTTAATTGATCAGATCATAGATATTCCACAAATAAAGCCTCAGATTTCCGCACATTTTAATTAAATTCAGTTTATTAGCAGAAAAATAAAATTATGATTAAATTTTGTACACTTATCAGGTCATCATATCTGATATATTCTTGGTATATATGTGCCTTAAAACATATTTTAGGATATAACAGGTGCAACATTATGCCACAAAAGTAATAACCAAGGTGCCATTTCCACAACATCAAAACCTTGAGTTTGATCAAGTAAATTAGAGAATTTTTTGCTTTTAACATTAAACTGATAATTTTAATAACTAATAAATATTAAACGTGACCATTAGCCTCCAAGATTGACTAATTAAAATTAGAAATTATCATCATTATAAAGGGATTAAGGACAAATTATGGAAGTGTTATCATATTTCAAGGATTCCTTTATATATCATTAAAAACAAGAAGTTGTCATAGAAGCCATATAATGGTATTAATATACCTTGGTTATGTTTAATCCTGGATATTAATAACATTATGGCGAGCTTTTGAAAAAAACAATTGTTTAATAGATTAACGGTTTGAATGCAGGTTTTCATTACAATATACATGCCTTTAATTGGAAACCGACAATAAGAGGGAATAAAATTGAAACAAATGTTTGATTCACATAAAGATAGTCCTCTCAGGAGTTAAAAAGAAGCCAACGATTAGTATAATTGCAGAGAAGAGAAGTGGTTCTCAAAGTGTCTCCAATTGATTAGAGAATGGATTTCAAAACAATTGCATTAATTTTTTCGCTGTTTGTCTGCTATTCTGCGGCAAAAGTCGAGTATAAGGTAACTGTTGTCGAGAAGAGATTCAACGACTTGGGAGAGGGTCCTCATTGGGACGAGAAGAAACAGGTTCTGTGGCATGTTGATATTAATGAGTTTACCGTTTGCAGACTCAATGTTACCGATGGTGACACTGAATGCCATAAACTCACAGATTTGCTAAGTTTAGTACATCCCTATCCTAATGGTGAGGATCTTTTAGTCACTCAGAGGAATAAAATGGTCAAGCTCAATTGGAAGACAAAGAAGACCACATTATTGGGTGAGGTTGCCCCTGAACTTAAGGGTAAGGAGCGATTTAATGATGGAAAGGCTGACGCTTCTGGACGTCTCTGGATGGGAACTATTTTGGACGGCCCTAATGGAGTGGTTCCTGGAAAGGGAAATCTCTACACCTGGGAAAACAACAAATTTGTCAAACAGGCGGATAACTTTTACCTGACAAATGGATTGACCTGGTCACATGACAACAAGAAAATGTTTGTCAACGATTCCGAGGGCCGAAAGATCTATGTCTTTGATTTTGACCTCAAGAACGGAACCGTTTGTTAGTATTCGACACTTAAATTCATTTCATAATTAATTAAATTTTATTCAAATAATAGCGAATAAGAAAGTGTTAGTCGACTGCGAGAATAACTCAGACTTCACCAAAAATGACCATCCGGATGGTCTGACTATTGAGAAATCTGGTCACTTATGGTCAGCTTCATATGGCGGCGGACGAGTGTTCAAGGTGAATCCTGTTTCTGGTAAAGTTGAAGACTCAGTAGCCATTGACTGCCCATTGACTCCCTCTCTGGCTTTCGGTGGACCCAACTTCGAGTACCTTTTCGTAGTGACCGCATACAAGAACTTCGGTCCTGACCTGAGGAAGGATCACCCCAACTGTGGAAAAGTGCACAGAATAGAAGCTGTTGATGGCGTGTCACTCAGAGGAGGTGTTATGTATCGACCAAAGGAAGCTTAGAGACTGAGCGCACAGTTGAGTTGCACCGGTCTCTCACTCTTTCAATACTTTCCAATCATTAAACGTTTTGAAATGAAAAAAGTTTTTGTCTTCTCTTCTATGAAAGAGAGAAACGATTTCTTTGTTCCCAAAAATCACTAATTAATTGAAAAATAAATAAATAAAAGTTTTTGAAAAGTTATGAAATGTTCAGAATTTACGACAAACGCTATTAATTCGTGAGTTTTATGAGTAATAAAAAGCAAAACTTTTTTCGAGTGAATCCATTAAAACGGTTGCAGAAAAAAGGCATTTCTCATAAATTTTAATCATTTTTGAGACCCTCTCTCTCTCTCTAATTGATTCATTCATTCAGAACCGGAGCCATCATATGATAAATCAGTTTAAAAGAAATAAAACATATTTTGTTTAATTCATGTCATCAGAGAAATAGAGTTTACTATAAGTGTGTGAATAGTATTTGAAAATTGGTTTTAATAATAAACAAAACAACTTTTAATTGACTTATATTTTCGAGTTTTGAGAACAAGAAAAACAGTGTCTTTCAAAATGCCAGCGATTATGAAATCATTGATCGTTGCATTAGTGCTGATTATGGCTCTCTTTTGGCACAGAATATCGTGCGGTAAGTATTTCTTTATTGCAGTTCATTGATATTCAGCTCATATTTCTATTGGAAATGTATTTTTGTATAATTTAAGACTCAGTGGAAAACAGCACCGAATCTGCAATCAATAGAATAGAAGTTCTCTATTATGTCAATAAGAATGAGACTTCGCTTACAAACAATGAGACTCTGGTCAATAGCACCCTTCCTCTCCTACCACTGACTGTTAACAGCACGACAACTGTGGCTAACATCTCATCACTGCTCGATTCGAGTGTGAATTGGGACAGAAATAAACTTAAATATGTAGTCATAGAAGTGCTTCAAACAAATATGTTGGACAGTGAGGTAGAGCTGTGCAAAAATGTCGTCAACAGTACTGTAAGCCACGAATACGGCAGCAGAAAGACTTCAAGACTATTGAAGACAGAATTGGATCAAATATTTTCGGAACACAAATACAGGTTTAGTGTTGTTATCAGCTCTGATGTAAATTATATTCTGAGCAAAAGCCTGTATGGGCTCTGGATATCTATGGTTGCCAATGGAAAACACTATTTCCTAATCGCTTCTTACAAAGCGGCCAAAAGTGCTAAGTTATCCGAACAACAATTGGACAGAATAGAGGACTGGGCATCGGTTTACTTTATCACTTATGAGAACATGACTCGCCAAGCACAAATGGACAAAGTAACTAAAATGGTCAAGGACAAGCTCGACCTCAACTACGGAAAGGGCAATGCCTGGGCTGTTATCGCATACCGACACTCCTTTGCGATTAGAGGAAAGAAGCTTTTCGACCAAACCCCACATTTACAGTTCAAAAGACTGGATGGCTCGCTATGGTTTGTCTTTCGTGGCGGAGAGGACATACCCTCAACGACACGAGTGATTAAACCAAAATAATTTCAACCATTTCTCTCAAATTCAATATTCATTTCAATTATACATTCTTTTCATGCATTTAATATTTGACGCAATTTTTCCTCATTTCGTGTTTGAAATATGTTTTCAGTCATTCATCAGAACTTATGAACAAAAGTATTGTAATATTAAATGAATACAAATGTTATATAAAATCGGGTTTTCTATTAAACAAAATTTGATTTTCAATTTGATTTTTTTTGTGTGATTTGAAGGCAAATATTGGTTTATTGAGTGTTTAGATAAAAGGGGTATTTCATTGATTAAATAAATTGATCTATTCAGAATAACCAGGCAATTTTGTTAATGTGCAAATAAAAGTACTTGCAATTCAAGGATATCAATTAATTCACTCCTTTATCATTTCAATTATGCCAATCAACTAAAGTGGGAAATTTTAATATATTCAAGCAACAAAAGAAGTGTAATCTAGCAATATTCTGTCATATGGCAATCCCCAAACTGAACAATGAAAAAATAGATATATTCAGTTCATTGAACAGAACCAGTGTTTGACACATTGGGAAGGCATTAGTCGGTTGTGTGAATAGCACTCAGTATTGATTAACTATTTCGATACCATTTTTATCATTAATGAAGAATAGCTTCGCTAAAGAATGGCATTAATTTCTGCTCATTCCTCAGCACAGCCACCAATGAAAGCCATAAGAGTCGAATGGAAATACCATTTTTCATCATTTGGCTAATAATGTGTTCAATATTTTTGGTGTGCATTGATTTTTGACAAACAGAAGGAAAAAACTATTTTAATGATTGGATGCAAAAAATTAATGCAACAAATAATAGAGAGGAAAGAGAGGGTAGGAGTCGAGTGCCGAAGGAATTCAATTTGAGCTCACAATCATTAGATCTTTCGAATAGATTTGATGAGAACTCTCCGTATGTCTTATCTAAAAGTTAGCCTAAATGTAAGCTAAAGGAAAGCTGAGAATAGAGGAAAGGCTGAGCAAAATCTAAATGCTTTGAACTGTAAAACGAGTGGATTGTCTGCAGAGCCGTAAAACTCTTGAATCGCTTTCACTCGAGATTTCTCTTAACCTCTTATGAAAAATAATTCGCAAACCCTTTGAGTGAAGATATCGCATAAAAGCACAACTAATAGGACCTACATATCAAAAGTAATGTATTCATGTCTTGTTCGATAAATTTGCGTTAAATCAGTCGTTAATCTCAAACATTCCTATTGTTAACTGAATTATTGGACTTTTAAACGAGATTTCAACGCCATTCAAACGTCTCTCAAACTTTTCATCGTTTAAATTCATTTCACGAGTTATGCAATTTTAGTGCTAATTATGTTCTTGGATGTTTTAATTAAGAAAGAAGAGAAGAGAGGGGAGAAAGGGAGAGAGAGAGAGAGAGAGAGAGAGAGAGAATTGTTAAATAAATATTTGTTTTGAATTTATTTACTTTTTTTAATTTAGTTTATAAAACTATAAAATGAATTATTTTATTATTATTTGAGATGCACTGGCATTCGCTCTTGTTAATTTTTGGTCAAAAACAATAGTGGTATTAACCTTGCGTTCAATTCTTGAATAACAAGTATTTTTGTTTGTTTTGTTTTGTTTTGATTGAGTAACAAAAAAAATGTGACACAAATTAAATGCTTAATTAGGAATAAAAGGCAAACATTAAGCCATTGTTAAGCCTCTCATTTAAAAGTCTTGCGTTCGGTATACACGGGCGCCGGTTGTATATTAGGGTAGGGATAGGCATAGAATCCAGAATTAGTTGCATTCAGATTATTATTGTTGAGTTGTTGGACAGGAATGACATGAAGCGCATAATTGGGATATTTTACTGAAGTTGTTGGACGCAATCCGTAGATAAAGGCCGGTCCCCTCACGAGGTATACCACTATGAAGGCCACAAAGAGCACAAGTAATACGATCAGCAAAATATATCCGAATGAATGGCCGATTAGGAAGAATAAACAGATTAAGACAACTGACGTTATAATACAGAAGAGACCTTCCAATTGAATGATCGATAAAAAAGACAAACGTTTGGATGAGAATTGCATTCATAAAGTGTTAGTCATTTCAATGCTTACAAATAGTTGTGGCAAACTTTTTATCCTGCTCAGTGAAACGACGCACGGGAACACCGTCTGAGGGAAAAGGTTCTGGCTCTAATGAGTACACGACATAACTCTCTTGGGTGGTAGTGGTCATGATCTCAGCATTTATATTAAACGATCGATTTGTTTATTGTCAGACATTTAATTAGACATTTGTTATATTGCAATAGGAATAGTGTGGTTGAGGTGATGCCTAAGTGCATATACATGAGGTATATCCATATTTGTTCATCAAAGGGGCGGAGAAATCTGCCTGTGCTCTGTTCGAGACCTGTTTGCCAAAGATATAAGCACTGCATATTGTAATGGGTTTTATCCCACAATGATGGAACACAGGGTTGCATAAAGCAAAGAAGTTTTTATTTGATTACATATTA
>JAQIWF010000713.1:0-16151 GCA_034694965.1 Ceratozetes gracilis
TTCTACTTATCAAGATGAAAACAATGATATAAGACAATCAAAGAAAGGATGATGCTCGATTGAAAATATTTCCTATTTAGAGGGGGTATTTGGGAAAATCTCAAACCTCAGGGTAATAATCCGGAACACCCCCCCCGACTATTGCTAACCCTGAGTTTTACACTCAATTTATAGATATTTTCTGAATTTCTAAAAAGTTAACAAACAGTTATTTTGAATTCCAATGAAGTCTTAAATTAGTGACAAAGATATCGATTAACAGTTTCCAGAAAAGACTGGATTTGATCTAAAATTACTGTAACAGTAAGGAATGCAAAGCATAACGATATTTTAATTATAATAGCATGATTTTAAACAAGGATTATTATTTGAATTTTATTAATTTTAGAAGTGATTATGATTACTATAAATATTAATGCTGGAAAATATTTTTCATTTTTTTCAAGCGTACATTGGCAACATTTATAATTAATTCATGCAAATAAACTGTGATAGATAATACAATTCCTATGATTAAGATCAAATAGGAATTTCTCAAAATGTCATTTAAATCAATCTGAGAATTCCTTTGAATTATTTCGATTTTGTTCAATACAGTTTTTGCCGTGCCAATTCTTTCTATGAAACTATGAAATTGATCGTGATTCTTATGAAAACCATTTTCCAAAGCTTGCTTGAATCTAAATATAAGCTTGATTGTTTTATTTATTTTGATTAAAGCATGGAAGGGCAAGGTCGGCGGCTTTAGGGGGGATCAGTGAAGGGGATCAGGGAAAATTTTGGCTCAAACTCATCGGTTTTGTATTAGAATTTTTTGAGATTTTGGAAAAAACAATAAAAAAATTAAAAATATTAGCGGGTAAAAGTTAGTTGTTCCAAAATTTTTTAAAAAAAGCCTATTTTTTGGGAGAAATGTCATTTTTTAGGGCAAAATCCTTAATTTATGAAGAGTCATACGTCATTTTTTTGTGGAAAAACCCAAACTTTAGAGAAAAAGTCAAAATAATTTTTAACTAAAAACCCAAACTTTTCTGAGGAAAAATTAGGGAAAATTTGACCAGGAGGGAAGGTGTATACATATACCTGTAATGTTAAATTGTTAAATTTTTGACAGAGAAAAACCTTAATTTTTGCCGACAAGGGAATTAAGGCTGACCCCGCCTTGGCCATTTCTGGACTAAAGTAACTAAAGTGAAGGCTTGATTTTTTCCTTCATATGCAAAGATAATTTTGAACCAGGAATAAAATGAAGTTTTTTAACATCGGGATGAAAAGGAGAGAGTTTGAATTTTGGGAGACATAATTGAGAGGGATAAAACTATGTTTTTACTGTACTTACATAAAACTTAACTTAGATTCCAAAATATGTTTCTTGTTAATTTGATAGATGAAGAAATTAGAAAAGTATCTTTTAGAAACCATAAACTGATCCAGGAAGTCGCTAAAAATTTCGAAAATAACCTTTGTTTCTCTTGAAGGGGCTAGGAAAACTAATTTTCCCTTGAGCATATCATTAAAAGTTGGTGGGTTTTTATAATTTATAAATTTGTCGGGATTTATCGTCATTTGATAGTTCATAATACGATCATGAATATCCATTATTTGATCATAATCATATCCATTTTTATACCAGATATAATTAGAAGGCTCAAAGCCATCAATCATGATATTTTTATCAGCTAGAAGATCATCAAGTGAATTTATAATTGGAAACGATTTGGTTATAAAATATGAATTTGTAAGGACACCAGTAAATGCCCTGGTCAATATCAAAGCACACAGAATCCATATTACAATTAAAATTAACCAGATTATTTCCTTAATTCTATTATCATGGCTAAGTTTAAGATCTTTTAACGTAAACTTGGTAACAGATTGGTTGGTTAATAATCTTATAATTATATCAAGTTGTCGGATGAAATTTAATTGTTTCAGCATAAGTTTAAATAATAAGAATGTGATAACTGATGTCAGGCATAATGATATCCAAATCTAAAAATTTTTCAACAAATTTTAAACAAGGATGGCAAGAATTAGCTTAAAATCCCCCTTTCCCTATTGCCGTAAATTTTAGATAGCCCACTCTGTCGTCGATTGGTGAATTTTGGATGGTTGAGTCAAAAAATTAAATTATTCAATTTGACTAAGAGGGAAAGCGTGTCTATGCCAGGATGACAAATGCTATTAAATTTAGCATGATCATTTTCAGTTTAAAAACTGAACAAGATGGAGTTAGTTTTATCGGCAAATGACCACTCTAAGTACCAATTTTGGTCATTTAAAAGTCAAAAAGAAAGATTAGCTTTCAAAATCTTACATGTAAAACATGAATTAATAAACTTGATTTTGAAAGAGTAATCCAAATTTCAATCGTTTAACATGTAAGATTTTGAAAGCTAATCTTTCTTTTTGACTTTTAAAATAACGAAAATCGGTACTTAGAGTGGTCATTTGCCGATAAAACTAACGCTATCTTGTTCAGTTTTTAAAGCTAAAAATGATCATTCTAAAAGTCTAGGTGATTTACAACACCGAGTTCCCGTGGTTCCCCTCTAAACAATCCCTTTATCAAAATTACTCCTACTTATGAGATATTCCATATCTAGGCCCCTCCCTTAGTTTTGTAGCAAAGATTTTCCCGAAAATTAACCAGTTCTTCCTAGTGTAGCCACACTTGATTTTAAATATTAGCAGGATTTATCATGATTTTAGTAGAGTAAATTAAAAATATTTACCTTCAAATCAAACAATCCAATAATAGAAAGAATTGAACTATCTCTAACTCTTTTTACACCCGTAATTATTTCAAGGGCAAACTCCTCAGATTTGCTGAACACGTGATTATCTCTTATGTTTGCTTCCTCCAAAGAAATATCATAAATGTGAATTGTCCTATTCTATATTAAAATTATTTCAGATTTTATTCAAGGATAAATAATATAAAAACTTGTTAATAATTTACCCTTGGTAATCTGCTTGACGGAAGTTCAAACGAGATTATAAGGTTCAAATTGCAAAGCAAATATTCCACCAATATTGCAAACCAGCTAGATATTGTACCCTAAATAATATTAAATTAATCTTAATAAATAAGCATGGTAATATTTGAAATTGTTACCGAGTTAGTTTTTATAAAAATTACTTTAGATTTATTAAATTTTAAAGTTGAATTCCAACAATGGTAATATTTTTCAGGATAAAGTAGGTAAACCTTTACCCAGCTTGTGTCAGGATATCGTTTCAGTGTATCAAACATTTTAAATTTTAACTTTACAAAATTATTCTTGGTTATTTCATTCTGCAATAAAATAAAAATCAATTTTTGACTGGAAAAATTTTTATCTGGCTATAGTAATTTTAATATTTTATGCTGATTCTGAGTACATAGAATTTATCTTCAGATGATCATGTTTGAAAACAAATGATTTGAGTTTTTAATAGCAGGATAAATTATTAAAAGTTGATCTTTTAGCTGATATTTCTGCCATCAAAATGGTCACATATTTTTCCTTGTTGAGAATATAAGCAAAATAATAATAATATAAATAATTATTTCCACCGAGTAATTAAAACAAATGTTCCTGTTTACATGAAACAACAATTATTCCTAGATGATAATTATTGTTGTTTAATAGATTGATGCTAGCTGGTTCAATGAGGTAGTTTAAATATAATGCTAATGACCAAAATAATTTGCAAATTGGTAATTATTAATAAATCATAATCCTAGATGTCAAAGTTCCATGGCTTCAAAGGAGTCTTGGGTGGTTTAACGGGGGTTTCATGGCAAATTTACCATTAAATTTACCTTTACATTTAAGAAACTTTTAATTAGCTCAAATTATTTTGTTTACAAGATTCGAATAATTGTTCTAATTTATTCATATAGGTTAAAACAATTAGGGTGAAATAATTAAAGTTAAATAATTCTTGGTAAATAATCTTAATTCCCGGACGTAATATATGAGATGTGCTTAACTTTTGGGAACTTGAGGTTCAGATTATATTGGATTATACTTTAATAAAATATTTGAATGACATTCTCAAGTTATTAAAGTTTCCTGCAAATTGCAAATAAATTATCTAGCAAGTTGCGGATTTCAAAGCTATGGAAACAGTATTTATAATCCCCCCAGACCATGAAAATTGACCCAGAAGCTTTGAGAAGCAGAGTATTTCTATAATCTTGCTTGATAAGAATTAGCAATTTATATTAAATTATATATTTTTCAATTTGAATTTATTAAAAATTTTCCTTGATTGTATGTAGAATATAGGAATGACTAGTAAGATTTGTTCATTACAATTTTTATAATATGATAATAAATTATATACACCTTGGCAATATTTATAATTAATTCATATAAATATACTATAATAGATAATAAAATTCCAAATATCAAGATTAAAAATGAATTTCGAAAAATGTCATTTAAATCGATTTGATGAACTAGATCCTTTTGATTTATCTTGACAATGCCGATATTTTCAACTACCATGTCAATTCTATCGTAGAGACTCCAGAGTTTATCGTAATAAATATGTAAACCGTTTTCCAAAGCTTGCTTGAATCTAAAATAATCAAGAACAATTTTATTTAATCTTTGCAAAATTTATACTAACATAAAACTTATCTTGGATTTCAAAATATGTTTCTTGCTAACTTGATAAATGAAGAAAATGGGAAAATATTTTCTAGAAACAGTAAACTGATCTACCCAGTTGCTATAAATTTCCACAAAACTCCTTGTTAATCTTGAAGGTAACAAAAATGCTGATTTTCCCATGAGCATATCCCGGAAAACTTGTAGGTTATCATAATTGACAATTTTTCTGGATTTTAAAATCTTTTTATAATTCATAACACGATTAAAAATTTCTATTGATTTATCAAGATCATATCCATATTTACTCATTTTAACAATGTATGGCAGATAGCCATCTACCATGATCTTTTTATTGGCTAAAATATCATCAAGTGAATTTATAATTGGAAATGATTTGGTAATAAAATATGAATTTCTAAGAACACCAGTAAATGCCTTGGTTATAGTCAACGTGCAAAAAATCCATATGACAATTATTAAATACCAGATTATTTCTCTAGTTCTATTATCATGGTAAATTTTTAAAGGTTTAAATGTGAACTTGTTAAATGATTGATTTGTTAATAATCTCATCATCATGTCAAATTGCCGGATGAAAGTTGATTGCTTCAACATAAAATTAAATAATAATATTGTAATGGCTGATGTAAAATACATTGATAACCACACCTAGAAAAAATTATCTTAATAAATTATCATAAAGTTTTTTTTATTCAAATATTTACATTCAGATCAAACAACGCAATGACTGATAGTATTGAGCTGTCCTTGATTCTTTTTACACCCGTGATTATTTCAAGAGCAAACTCTTCAGATTTGCTGATCACGTGGTATTCAGTAAGATTTGCTTGTTCCAAGGAAATTGCATCAAGATATATTGTCCTATTCTATTATTTATATAAGTATTTTTAAATATTACAATATCTTGTTAATAGATTACTTTTACTAAATTGTTTGACTGTCTTTGAAACGAGAGTACCAAGTTCATATTGCAGAGCAAATATTCCAAAAATGATTTTAACCAGCCAATTACTGAAGACTATTTACAATTGCAATTAATAATAATTATACAACATGATAATTAATTAGAAATTTTACCAAAAAATAATTTATATAAATTAATTTAGTCTCATCGAAATTTAAGCTTGCATTAAATTTGTCGCAATGATATAATTCGCCATGAACTTGATAAAAAGTTGTTGGTGTGTTTGGATAATTAACTAGTTTAAGTGGTCGACTTATTTTCATTTTAACCTGTATTATTATAGCGAGATTTTGAACTGGCTTATTTTGAGGTAAAATTAATATTATACACTATCTGAATGTACTTGTTTACATAAAATAACAATTTATCCTTGATGTTAGTAATTGTTGTTCAATGCATTACTAATGAGTTTTTATGTACATGTAATTATAATAGACAAGGATTTGTAATTATATAGATAATTATATTATGTGTATTAAAGGTTCCAGGTTTTAAAGTGATGCATAGGGATTAGGGCGTCTAGGTTATTCTATGAAAAATTTTATTTTATTAAAAATTTATGGGTGTATCATGGTGGCTAGGTCCTTTGCCTATTTATAAATTTTTGTAAGGAGGCTATTTGGCTAGACTCTCCCTTATCTATTTAATTCTAAGGGGGGGTGGTGACCTTGCCCCATTCTTTAATTTAAATTGATATAAATTAGCCAGAAAAAATAAATCAATTTATTTAGTAGATAAGAAAATTTCAAATAATAACTTTGATATGAATGATAAAATTAGAAATTTAAATAAATGTTGTGCAAGAGACAATATGCAAATCTCCCAGACAAAACAGAATATTGTCATTAGAATACCAAAAATTAGAATAATAATTGTATTGCGAAAAAAGTCATCAAGTTTGATTGCAGACCAAGTTGATTTTTGATCAAATTCAATTATACTTTATAATTTGTAATAATTCATGCTATTCAAAATTTGCACTGTTCTAGCATCATTAATGTTGAAATTTTCCTGTACAAATTGCTTAAACCTGCAAATAGATATTTGATTACAATTAACAAGATAAAATAAATAATTTATTACATAAAATTTACCTTGCCAACCAAAAAATGCTTTTTCGAGATAAATAGACAAAAGAAACTTGGAAAAAACTTTTCATCATACACGGAAATTATATCTTGGGTAAATTTATGCTTTCTAAGCAAAGTGTTCTTGTACAGTCTATCTCTTATTAGCGCGTCTGAACTTGAGTCGAATAAGCTCTTTATCTTGAATATCTCTATGACAAATAGAATAAAAGGATTAAGATAATCAGCTTACATTACTCAAGTTGAGACAGGCTAATAAGAGATAGACTGTACACTGTGGGTACGATTACAGCAATTTTACCTATGATTAAATCTTTAACACTTGTTAATTCTAAAAAGTTAAAATATCACTGGAGTTGACCATGGTCCTATATTTTAATGCTTTTTCATATAGAGCAGCAGTTTTCCCTCGATCATACCAAAAATATTCATCAAGATCTTTTCTAATGTCTATGAAACCATCGATTAATAGATTTTTCTTCTCGAGAATATCATCCAAAGTATTAGCAATTGGAAATGATCTTGCATTAAAGTAAGAATTGAGCTAGATTCCAATAAATGCATAGGTTATAATTGATGAGAAAAATAGCCATAATGACAACAATAATTTTATTGTAATATGTCCATGATGATTTTTGTGTTTAGATATGAATGAATTATGAATTTCGTTAGCAAGGTCAATTTTCTTCGGTATCACAAAAAACATAAATAAAGGAAAATATTTCTTACTAGATACGACAAAATCATTTTTCCTTGTTATGAATGCTTCCAAAAATGATTCTTTTGCCGTAGTATCCAAGAGCAATACCAAATCACCCTTGATTAAATCGTCAAATACACGTACTTTTATATAGTTGTGTTCATTCCTTGAATAAATCTTTTCTCTATACGATCTGACTCTTTCATATAAATCACGTGATTTGTTCCGATCATATCCCAAGTTAGGATAATGTTTGATATTACCAAGCACACCTTCAACATCAATATTTTTCTTTTGTTGAATGTCATCAAGGTCATTAATAATAGTAACAGTTTTAACATTGAAATATGAATTCAATTGTAAACCAGTAAATGATTTTGTAAGTATGGCAGCCATTAATATCCAGGTACTCATAAAACTTGTTAACACGATGAGATTTGCTTTACTCTTGATGAAAAAATTAAATCTTCGGTTAATTATACATTTTGATACTTGAGTTAATAATAATCTTGCAAATAATTGCATTGAGTAATAAAAATAAAAATTCTTCTCGCTCAATAATTTGTTTAAACATGCTGAAATTATGACTGCAATAAAGATTAATATCCATATCTATCAAGATTAAATTAAATAAGTGGTTTTACAAAAACAATTAAATTTATACTTACATAAAAATCAAATAGCTTGATAAAAGAAAATAAAATACGATCTTGGTACTTTCTTAATCCGCTGATAATTTCAATACAATAAATAAGTGAATTAGTTGTGAAATAAAAGTACTTGGTTAAATTTGGATCGTGTGATGTGTATGTTCTCAAATAAAATACTCGATTCTATAAGTATTAAACTTGTTAAATAAAATTATATCTCGGATATATTACCCCGTTAATTGCTTTTGTAGAAATTAAATAATTTTTTTGACATGCAAAATATTCCACGATCATTTTATATAAACCAAAAATGTAACTCTTTAAAATACAAATTAAAATCAGTCATATTATCAAGCTTATTTAATAAATAATTACGTCAAATGCTCTGATATATAAGATTTTAGCTTTCTCATTATCAGATTCTGTCAAGTTAAAATAGCTAGCACAATGATACGTTTCATTTTTCTTAATATTAAATCTTGTAATTAATGTCCAAGAAAAAAATTGAACTAGCAAGGGTTGACTGACAACCATGGTCACATTATATTTGTAATAATCACGAGAATAGAGTTATACAAGGTTCTCGATCACTGACTATTATAAAATAAAATAAAGATAACATTTTACAATTTAATATGACAACGCCTTGTATCTAATAAATTTGTTGTTACCTAGCACGTTTAGTTTACAATTGGGGTGTATATAATTACTTTACCTTGAAAATATAATTTAATATATTTGATGCTAACTAGAATAACAAAGCTTTAGGATTATATAGTAAGTTCTGTAATCAATATGTCTACCAACCTTACCATACTAACAATGTAAGGAAGTCTGCCCTTAGAGATTGGTTTATAGAAACAATGGAAGAGTGTCTCTACCCATAGTAACTATTTAAGGCAATCTTGACCCAATCTTGATAATATAACTTAAGTTTCTATAAACTAAGATCATCTAGATTAACATTCTACTGCCTAAAATTGTATTGACTAAGATCTCATAGCTTAAAATCAAATTGTCTAAGCTTGTATAAAATAAGGTTTTATAACCTATGTTATTAGTGATTAATATTACTTGCTTAAAATTTTACAATTGACTAAGATCTTTATTCTAAGTTTCATTTGCTTAATGCAATTAACACATTAATAGAAGTTTCAGTTTTAATGCCAATTGTATCAATATGCGACTGAGAGAAATTGGACTATCACGTGACTTTCTCTGTTATGTTTGATTAGTTTGAATCAAAGACATAATGACAATCTTATCCTGTTTTTACATTTGCCGTTACATACCTGTCATGTGATAAAGACTGTCCCGTAAATCGTTCCACTAACTTTGAGCAGCAGCGCGTGCCCATTGTTGGGACATAAGAATTGAAATCAAGATAAATTTATTCAGCACTTCTATCTGTTCCCATATATCACTTAATTTAGTTCATAAGTATTAGTTTGTCACAATTAATTCAATTTTAAGGTAGGCTATCCAAATACAATTTTCATAAAATTAAAGTTCAATCACAAATATATGGGTGTCGTTAAATTGGTTATGAGGTCCACAACTGCTCCCTATTTTGACAAATTTAAAATCCTCCTGATTCTTTAAAGATACTATTCCAATAGAACGGATAACAATAACATTTTTTGTAAATTGATCTTATTTGCCAAAATGTGGCTAAAATAACGCCCAAAGCCTTTGTACATGATAAAATGAGGGGCAGTCAAAACAAACCCTGACCGGTCAGCGCTGGTGAAACGTAGTATTCAAATCATATAGAATTTGTGAACAGATAGAAGTGGCGGACATATTAATCATAAAACAAATTATTATGTCTTAAACATGGGTGCGGGGTGGCTCTTCAAATTTAGTGGAACGACTTATGGGACAGTCTTTATAATTTGTCTTAAGTTTAAAAAAATTGATGATTTTAAAAATGGACTATTTCTAAATTTAAAAAATTTAATATCTTAATAAAATTATATAAAACAATAATAAAAATAATTATTTTATGAATGATTGTTATCTTTTTTAATAAATGTTTTAAAAAAGTTAAAATAATACTAAAATTGATTAATTGATAAAAGTTTATATTATAAAATACAGAATTTTTAATAAATGAAAATCTTTTAAATATTTAGATTTTTTTAAAAATAGTCTCTGGAAAATAAGATAAAATTATATGTTTATTTAAAATTTTTACGAGATCAATTTGAACTTCAAAATATACAAAATCTCAGATTGCCTCAAATCTGAGTTTTATTACTTAATTTTTTTAAGATAAACATGTTAAACAATTTGAGCAATTTAATCGCAGTTTGTTATAGAGTTTGAATTTATACATTAATTTTTTGTTGTCTTGTGGCGATCTTGATATTAACTATTTTATTATGACAATTAAACAATTTAATTTTTAATATTCAAGTATTTTGTGGACATTAATTTATTTTGTTTTATTTCATAAATGTTATCTTAAACACAATAAAAAATTGTATTGCCAGCTATCTTATCATGTTGATTAGTTGTGAGCAAATTTCAATTCGCTTCAGTAGTGTTGAGTTATATCTTATAAATTATTATAAGTTATAATTATCAAGTTGGCTCTGCCGATGGATTAGCTCCTAAAAGTATAGATGCTTCCGGCTGAACTTTATCTGAGTTATCAGGCTTTAAATGTTGTAAACATTGTAATGGAATAATTCGGAGAAAATTTAAAAAATGATTAATTAAATTATTAAAGAAATTATTAAATATTAATAATATGCGGCTTTTGATTTGTTTGCGATATTTAATTAAACAACAAACAAAAAATATAAATATTAAAATAAAACTGGTTATTATTATTATTTTCAGTACGTTAGTTGTTTCTTGTTGTTCCTTAGTGATTGGTGGTATTGTGCTTGGTGTAGAATTGAATCCATTTGTGCTTCTAACATAAAAATTAATATTAAATAAAGACAATTCTTTTTATTAAAATTATTTTAAAATTCCAATAAAAAAGTAATTAGTAATTGTTATCAACAATGTATCTCATATCTATCTACTGATTAATAACTAGAGTAGATTTGAATTGTAAATTATAAAACCGAAAATTATATATATAAAATTTCTAAGGCGGCTAAACCAAGGTTTTTCATTGATAAGTTTAATTGAGATTTTTCTTTTTTAAAAATTTTTTGTAAATATTTCTCTCTCTCTCTCTCTCTCTCTCTCTCTCTCTTTCTCTCTTAAAGTATTTAAAATTTATTTAACATTAAGTCAATGGACATATTCTACATATACAATGTCAAAATATTTAGCTATTATATCAAAATAGGGTCACACATATCAAGCTAAAGTATGGCTTAAACTAGATACCATAGTGCAATTATTTATACACTAGGTATAATCTACTAAATCAACCAAAATTTTTAAAAGTCTATGGTATTATTAATCGTACAATCTAACTTAATAAAATATATTTTTTTACATTAATATACTGAAGTGTTTTGAAAAACGACACATAGGTTAACATTAGCTCTATGAGAGTTATATAGATTACAGTTTAATCTAAATGCAGTAAAGAAAATTTAAAAACTCGTAATTAGCCCTTGATATCTTTGAAATTATTAATGAGATAATTATCTATTTTCTTAATTAAATAAACTTTTATTTCACTTATTATATTCACTTTTATTTAATAAAATTAATTCATTGCCTATAAGTAGCCTAAACTGCAACTAAGCCTATATGTCGTTTTTCAAAGATTTTTCAGTGTTCACTTAGTATAGTCATTTATTTACCTTTTTTTCATTATTTCTGGATATGTCGATGTAGTTGACGTGTTTGTAGATTTAAAATAATAATTTTTGCCTTGAAATTTTACTGTGTCACTATGTTGTTTCTTACTATAAGATTTAATATTAATTATTAAAGTCATGTTTAATTTGTTTAAATCTTTCTTGGGAATTTTCCATTTGAATATATTTTTAGGTAGGTAGATACAAATATCTGTATTTTGAATTTCAATATAGAATTGATCATATTGACATGAGGGTGGATCCCAAGTACAAATTATATTATTTCCATCCCAGTGACATGAAAAATTGTCAGGTTTATTGGGATTAGTTGTATTAATAGTTTTCGATTTATGGTCAGTATCAAATTGTAACTCGTATGTTTTTCCGGGTTCAAACGGTCCCTGTATTTTGTAAGGAGCAATAAAGTTAGTCGTGTCATTCTTCAATTCCATAATTGGTTTCTCTTCATCAGGTTCATCCTTATAAATATTATTGTGGTTATATATTTTAATTCCAAATAAATTGTCCTTCGTTTTGTCCCAGTTAATTTCAAAAGAATCATTTGTTATTTTAATTATTTCAACGTCACATTTGAATTTATAAATGTTTATTAAAATTATCAAAAACACACAATTTAATCCAAATTTAAATATAATATTTTGTACTTTATTAAAAATAGTCACCATGATTATTATTAATTAATAAAATATTTAATTTACCAAAGCCTGTTAATTATAATTAGAGAGTGTGAATTGGTTTCTATGACGTCAAATAACCGCACCTAAGTTATCTTGAATTACCATAGCAATATTATGTTTTCTATCCCTTTTACAATAAAATATGTAATAATAATATATATATAAATCTACTTATTTTAATAAAAATAAGTAAACATAATTGACGTAATACACATAATAAAATATATCTTTAATTAGGCTTAGCAATAGTTGTCATATGTTTTATCTGATTGTACCCATAATTTTGTAAAAAAAAACCTCATTAATTTTTTAAATTTCTAATTGTAGGTTGTGTTGTTTATTTTTATTTATATCTTAAAAAGTTTAATTAAAAGAATCATAAACCGAGTTTAGCAATTTTTAAAATTTTGTTTTTAACTTCATATTAATTTATGTTAATTATTTCAAATTTTATTATAATTTAATTATTTCTAAATTAGAGATTACGATACTGATTAAAATGATAATTCAGTATTTGACATGGTCATTTTTATTATATCAAACTTTAATGGCCTATGACACTGGTCAACTCTGCGATTTATTGGATCAAAATAATTGGAAATGGAATTACCTATTCTCAGTTGACCAGAGCATTTACATGGTCATTAAATGGAACATTATTGAAATAAACTGGAATATAACAAAACAAAAATTGACACCAGTAAACGCCCTAGAGTATTATTCGTCAAGCACATGTTTTTGCGATTATTCGTCTGCAATAAACCTCGAATTGTTATGCTCAGATAATTCAACTGAAATAAATGACCTTATTGCTTTTAGAAGGGTAAGTAATTTGTTAGAATATAGGGTAAATAATATAATATGATATGTTGGACTAGCATATCATTGCTTTAATATTCAAAGTTATATCAATTTTAAAAATGATTTAAAATAATTGTAACTTTTTAAATTTTTATTAGATAAGGGACTCCGACTACGACATCTACAAAGCAGTAAAAAATAAAAACTCCGCTAAAATAAACCTTATTCTTATAATTAATATGATGTTTGAGAATAAGTTTATTTTACAAAAAGGATGCAAACTTAAACAGATCAGTTCAGAAAATGGAGATCAAGATGATTATTCCAAGAATGTATTCCAATATCTTTTTAATAACGAACGAGCGCCAATTGTCTCTAAAATTGGAAATGATAGTTTTCGACTTTCTATAAATAAACATAAACAGCTCGTTTTTAGGCATTCAACAAGTGGAATAATAGTAAGTAAAAGAAATTATATATATTTTTTAAATTTGTCCCAACTTGTTTTCAAAGAAAACTAAAACATTGATTTTAGTTCAGTTTATGAAACTATGCTAGAGATCACCAAGGTCACAATATTTTGGTATATTTATGACGATCTGTAAGATGACAATCTAAAATGCCAAGTATAAAGTGATTAGAAAGTCTCATATAAATGTCTTGTCAGTTAATTCAAAAATATTCCAATCAATTTATTAGTCTGTAGCAAGATTATTTAAATAGTATATTTTAAAATGAACAATTTTATAGTATTTTTAAAATAATTTTAATAATTTAATCTAATATATTATTAATTAATGCTTCTAGTTTTTTTAAGCTGAATACTTTAGTGTTCTGGTGATTTAGTAATAAAATTAGGTAATGATCGCCATATAAATTTAAGTCTAGGCAGAAAGAATCTCGGTGGAATTTATTATTACTCATCGTAGATAATTCTGTTTCCTTCCTGTCACTAATCTAATAATTTTAAGTATATATACAAATCCAATCACACTTAATTAGTACTCATTATTGATAAAATGAGCTAGTTTATACAAAAAAGACCACTATTAAAACTTGGTTCTTTTCGGCTATAAGACAGCTATGCACTGAAGTAGGATTTACGTGTCTGAGAGTTGCGAAATAATGAATGAATTTTAATATAAGGGGTGGGCAGTGACGTAATAAACAGGCGATAATATTGACCAATGCAATTAACTTGATTAGCAGCCGATAATTACTAACACAATTACAATACAACCTCGATACAAATAAAGCTATTATTAATCAAACTTCATGGCAAATAGGCTTCCTAATATTTTGCTAAGTTGTACTGTATAATTTTCAAGTTAATTTGATCATGGTTACATAAAGCCTATTTATGATTAAATTTTTCTATGGAGAAGCCAGGTTAAACTTGTGTATATGGGCAAAGTGTCTTTTCAGAATAGTAAGATAATTTGGTCCTTGGCGAGCTTTTTGAAAAATATTTAAATAACTTTATATATTTTAAAACCTCAAAAAATTAATATTCGATTATAAACTAACAATTCAAAATTAAATTTAATTTATAATAATAATAATAATAATGATAAAGATAATTAGATTAAAATTTGATTCCAGCTGGATAAATTTATATTAATTATTTATTTTTTTAGTTTCCAATGAAATCCAACACAATTGTTGATTGCTCAATTAATAAATTGTATAAGAATAATAGAATTAATGTATCAAAGATTTCTGAACTTGAGATAACGGACTCACCTACGGAATATATTTATTCAGATTATTACTTATGGAAAACATTTGGCATTATAACTTTAAGCGCATTAACTATCCTCGTTATATGTTCTTTACCAATTGCAATTTATGTGTTAATTAATTTGAAAAATTATTATCCAAGAATAAAACCATCTTTTCAAAATAATGCTATCCAAAATTTAGAAGGTAAGTTACATTCGGTATTTAATTTAATTTAATTACTTATTAAATTATAGCTATCCCAATGGTTTAGCCAATAAAAGTCAACGCCTGTCTAAACCAACACACATATTAATGTTGTCATTATTTTAATTATAATCTAAAACACTAATAAAAAAAACCTTTTAAATGTCAATTTTTTTTAAATTTTTTAATTTTCTTTAAATTAAATTTACTCTAACTATCGCTCACTAAACACAAAATTTCATTTGGTTACGAGTTCACCAACTCAACATCTTTAATAATAAATATTATTGAGTTAAAATAATTTTATTTAATTTATTTTGTGCTTTTTCTAAAATGTTGCTAGATCAATATAAAGACTTTTTGATCTATTCGATACTATTTTTTGCATATTTATTCAGAAATTACATTTTAAACTAAAAATAAAGTCGTTTAAAAACCTTTTCTATTTTCCATTGTGAGAGTCTATTACTCTATGACAACTAATCCTTATATAAATTAAATTTTAGCCAATTAATAAAATATTTTTGGTAATATAAACTAACATACAAATGTAATATTAGTAATTCACAATTGCTAACCTTTTTATTTTATAAGTATTAATATGAGATAAAGTAATCAAATAAAGGGTTGCTAAGATGAAATTATTTTTATTCATATATGATAATGATTCAGTATAATATAAATGTGTATTAAATAAGTTTTAATTTTTTTTGTTTAATTAAAGAGTTTATAAATTTTTACAAATCTGATAAGGTAAGTTTTTTTTTAATAATTTAACCTTTTATATTTCATTTATTTTAAATCATTCTTAAAAATTTAAATTATTAGTAAAAAAAATTAAAAAACATCTGAAAAATATAATTAATTTATTTAAGAAAAATTAGTTTTATTATTTATTTACAGTAATACTGTAAAGGTATTAA
>JAQIWF010000714.1:0-16145 GCA_034694965.1 Ceratozetes gracilis
CATAAGTCTGTCGTATAAACGCAAATGACTTCAAGTCTACTCAGACTTCTAGCAAACTAACTCAGGCAAGTCCTCGTGTAAACGCAGTTTAAGACTGAAGAGCAGCTCTTACAAGCTGCTTACAAGAAAAACAGTGCCTTACATACTGCTTGTGTACGTGACTGACCCTCAATGTGAGTACACGTGTGTCGTGTGTGTCTGGGCTCACATTGAGGTGAGTTAACAAAAGAGTGATTTTTGACAATAACTATGGGTTTAAATACAAAACATTTAGAAATACATTGAACTGAATATAAGTTTAATTAGAAAACCCTTGAAATGACTGATAAGTGTTGACAGAGTTTAGATGAAACTCATTCTAAACTTTGAAATAGCTATCAATCAGTTGATAGCTATCGACTGATTGAGAAATACATGAGTCGGAGACTCATTAAAGCCTTGGGCCCAGATATCTGGACTCAGATGAGAGCTCTCTCCTGAGTCCAACTGACTCATTGTCCACAATATAATCCCTACTTCTATAGTGTTATGTTTAGATAAGATGTCTACAGCAGAATAGATCCTTGGAAATGATTTAATCAAGTTATTGATAATGAAAATATTTTTAGTCCGTAGATCATATCATAATTGGATTTAACTGAGGAAATGTACCATGATCAGCTGTATAATGTTAATCTTTTAACTGACAGTTATACATTTTGATGGGAAATTGCAATTAACAGAATTCTAAAAGTAGCATAATCAAATTAAGGGAAGAATTTGATAAAAAGCACGTTATTTATGACTAATTTATTCCCTTTTGTTATTTTCTTCAAATTACAGTTTGTTTATAGAGTTTGTGACAAATCATTGATTTAATGCAAAATTAAAGTTAAATTAGATTGAAACGCGTTTTTCCCACAAATAAGCAGGTAAAAATAAGCAACATTGCAGTGACACTAAAATCTCTTTGGAAAAGAGTTATTTTGGTGACAGAAAATCAATTAAAATTGGGTTCAATTCAACAGTTAAAATGTCAAAAACTTTTTGCCTGATTTTAATTGAGAAATAAGTCTGACTTCAACTCAAATGAACTCTTAATTAATGAATGATTTGTTAGTTTTTGCATTAAATTTAGCCCAAAGTCTCATAAATGTCGACTAATGGGCCCATAATTAGCCATTTTTGCCAATGAATGGCATAAATTAATAATAGAATTAATGATTAATTTAATCTCAAAAATTTTAAGTCAAAATAATTATTACAATTCAAACAAATAGGTCTAAAGGTTTGCAGTGATTAGCAAATAGGCTCAACAACAAGATTTAAAGTCTCTGATATCAAGTTTTTAACAGTAGTTAAGTTGTAATTGAAGTTCAATAAAACATTTCAATAGAAATCAGGCGTTAAATGCAATCAAACTATTGATTAGATATTCTCTTGAATTGTCTCAAAATTTTCATATAAATTCTCTGCAATAATACGATATTTGGTATCAGTTTTATAGCAATTGATATTCTGGGCGTTAAGGACAGTCTTTTGCTGAAACAACTCAACTAATTATGACTAAGTATGAAATACTTCTCATTTTCTTAATTCCTGAATATATTCTGTAGAATAAGAGATTTGAAGAATATTTTGCCACAAAAGTGTCACAAATTTTGTTATCAATAAATTTATGACACTTTTCAGTGATTAGTATATAAAACACGTATTCCTTATCCAAAGTCAGAATTAATTCTTGAAAAATAATTGAAATAATGGCGAAAAATATTTTCAAACCAAAGACAAAAAGTTCTTCAAATCTGTAATTTAGTCCAAAAATCCATACCTTTCTCTCTATTAATGATTTACTTTAATTCCGACCCTTTTGTGTGAATAGCGTTGAAGTGCCCCTCAATGAGGCCATCGATGAATCCAAAAGCGATGCAATCGTTTTGTTGACTCTTAATCTCACGAAAGACCAGTTGAGTGGAACTCTGGCCAAATATGCACAACATTTGGACGCACGAAGGAATGTCGACGAATCCTTCGAAAAGGAGGGCGGAGTCGTACCTCTCGACTCTGGTAAACGTCTGGTATATTCACCGGTCGGACCCGTAAACCGTGATTACGATGACGTCCGCCGATTCAGTGAAGCCGCTTATAATGGTGTCAAACGAGCCCTTAAAGCCGGCGCTAAGAATCCTTTGGTTGTGTTGCCCTCAACTCTTGGTTTAGACTCTTACCATCACTTCGATTCGGCAGCAATTTTGGGCGCATATTATGCCATTTATGTGGTAATTATCACTTCATTTCTCTAATAGTTTTATTTTCAATCTTTGATATTTTGTCGGAAAGCCGTTAGAGATTAGAGAAGCCGTTCCCACCAGAGCTAAGAAAGTTAATTCAATTAATTTCACTAACTTTCCAACAAAAGAGAGATCTGTTTCGACCTATCGTTTGGCGAATGCCATCGAAAACGGCCGCTCAGTTGCCAGAGATATTGGCGGCTCTGATCCAGAGAGGATGAGCGCTCCCCATGTGGCCCATTATGTGCAACAGTTGTTCCAAAACAGTGCCGTCAAAGTCAATGTCATCAGTGATATCAAAGTTATTGAGAAAGACTTCCCCTGTTTTGGTATAAAAATTATTCTATCATTGAATTGAGTTATTAGAAACCCTTTCCCTTGAAATTCAGGTGCAGTCAACAGAGCGAGTGTTGACAGACATCAGGCGAGGGCTATATTTCTAAGTTACGAACCCCCGGAAAAAGCGACCAAAACTCTGATTTTGGTCGGTAAAGGAGTCACTTATGACACCGGAGGGGCTGACATTAAAGCCGGTGGTCATATGGCGGGTATGCATCGGGATAAGTGCGGCGCAGCAGCTGTGGGCGGGTTCTTCCAGACTGTAGCTCAGCTCAAACCCAGAAGCACTCGAGTGTTGGGCGTTATGGCTATGGTTCGCAACTCTATTGGACCCAATGGTTATGTCGCCGACGAAATAATCACTTCCAGAGCAGGCGTTCGGATCAGAATCGGTAACACTGACGCCGAGGGCCGTATGGCTATGGTTGACTTCGTCACCCATTTCAAGGAACAGGTCATCAGAGAGAATTTGGTCAACCCTTCTATTTTCACAGTGGCGACCCTCACCGGACACTGTTGTCTGGCTGTCGGTGATAATTACTCTGTGATTCTGGACAACGGACCGGCCCGAGAGCTCAGAACAGCTGAAACTATTCAGAAGGCTGGCCATGAAATCGGTGATCCTTTCGAGATCTCAACTATTCGTAGAGAAGACTATGAGTTCAATATCGGAAAGTCTGAATACGAGGACATACTTCAGTGCAATAACGAGGCCTCTTCGCGAACCCCTCGCGGCCACCAATTGCCGGCAGCTTTCCTCATACAGGTGTCGGGTCTCGACAAACATGGATTGGATTCTTCAAAACCTATACCCTTCTCTCATATCGATATCGCTGGTTCTTCCGGTCCTTTCCCAGGTGTGCCGACTGGCGCTCCTATTGGTAGGGATTTGTATTGAAATGAATTAACATATTTTAATAACATTTTTATTATTTTCAGCCGCTTTGACCACAAGATATCTGTTGAAAGAAGACTGAAATCACGAGTAAATCAATTAAAGTTCGGAAATATTTTTTCAATGCTTTAATTAAGAAACAGAATAAAAAAGTTTAAACGATAACTAATTTCTTCTAATTATTTGTAACCATTATATATATGAAGAACTCCTCTCTTAAGGCACTGATTTTGAGGAACGACTAGAGATAAATGTGTGGTATTTAAGAATTACATAATTTTTTAGTGAAAACATGATATAAAATGGATATAAATTTGATTTCTTCCGAATGATTGAAACGTAAAACAAAAACAAAATTAGGAAAAAGTTTGAATAAAAAAATAGAAAATTATTAAAAAGGTTTTCATATAAAATGAGTGCAAAAATAGGGGACAGACTAGAGATGGGTCTCATTTATTCGGCAACACTTTTATTGCGATGTCTTAATGCGTGTTTGGGTACGTGGTTTCGATACGCACAGCCAGAATAGCACTGGTGCTCAAAGCAGTAGTCAATGAATTTGGACCAACATCCGTCGTAGGAGAGTAGGATTGGATTGCCCACCACAATGAGTAGAGACATGGCTCTACTGACGGCCACATTGAACCGCTTTGCGTTGTGAATGAACCCGAGGTTATACTTAACGTCGTGATCCAAATGTCTTTGTAGGGAACGGACCATCGATACGATGATAACCCGTTTTTCGAGTCCTTGGAATTCTTCGACTGTTGCGACTCTGCACTCCATTAACCCCATGTCGTGAATGTGTGTCCGAATTCTCGTCACTTGTTTCCGATAAGGAGTTATAATACCTTTAAAAACATTTTTAGACAAAAGTTATTAAAACTCTTGGATTGTTAACCGATATCAGTCGGGTCCACTCCAGCACCATATAGTCGGTCCAAATGGGAACAGACAGCAATAACCTCCATAGGATTATACCACGATGGACAGTCAGGATCTTGACGGTCATCCCCTGATTTAAAGAAAACAATAAGAAATGGTTTAAATGAGTGAACAGACCGTTGACTCCAACAAAATTGACGGGAGAACTGTATTTAGACGACAGAAGCAGTTTGTGATCCGTTTGTACATTGAATTTAAGTTCGTTATCGTAGAACAGTTCGGAAGGAATAGTCATAATCTGTGCGTCCGATCGATAGTTGTCTATGAGTTTGACCACAAACTTCGGGTTATAATAACCGAATTTCTTGTAGTCATCACTTCTATGATATGTTTTGAAACAAGTCATCAATCGTTCCATTAGTGACCTCTCCAGTTGACCGGCCTTTGCTTTTATGGACTGAACCACTGGTCCTAACTGGCGGTGATCCCCGGCTAAGACAACCACTCCGTGGCCAATGACACTCGTGGAGATAGGGATAAGAGATTCTGGTTCGGTAACCTGTGCCGCCTCATCAATGAACACATGAGTGAAATGGGAGGCACTAATCCTATGTCTGAAGACGACGCCAGCCTGTGATGTGGTGGTTACTATTATTCGGTGGTATATCCACTTCTTCGGGTCTTCGTCTGCAATTTGGGTCACAGACTGAACCCCTTCCGGAACTGAGTTTACGCCTTAAACAAAATAAATTCAAATCAGATTCAAATGAGAGACTGGACTAACGGTGGAGAGCTGTCACTCTAATCAGATCTTTAGGTGTGACCAGTTGGCTGTCCAATAGTTTCTGAACAATCAAATCGGCGGAACTGTTGGCTGCAGTGCAGGCAATGATGCGACTGTGCCCTATCTTATTGAACACCTGAAGTATAGACTCCACAATAGTTACTGTTTTTCCAGTTCCGGGCGGACCAAAGATTATATATGGAGTGGGACGACATTCGCCGCGAAGAGCGCCGACAACTGCCAACTTTTGTCTCACATTTAGTGAAGGATTAAACCAATTGATGGAATCGACGGGAATTCTCTTCATTGGAACCTTGCAAATAACGTTAACGGGGAACAGCACCTGATCCATCATATGAGGTGCCAAATCGATTGCGTGATGACAGCGCCGGTAAACCATTCTTTAGAATAAGTGATTGAAAGCAAATGAATATAATTATAAATATATGTCGACTACCGGCCCATTTGGAACATAAGTTTAAAAGAACCCCCGCTGAAGTCTCGGTGGAACTCCTCATTAAAGCGGACGAGTATATCATCTCTTCTGATCTAAAGATAATCAAATAAATGAATTAAATCTAAGAAATAAATAAAAAGACATTACTTCGTGAATGAAACCCTCGAAGACAAGTGTTTTTTCCTTAGAAGTGTTGGAATCAGTGGCCGGCAATTGCTTTTGTTCTTCGAAGGCTAAAACTTTATCGCCCAGAATAAGACTGGGTCTTCCGTCTGCCAGACCGGGAATAGTAATAACGAAGAAACGGCTCTCTTTCTTAAGGCTGACATTAGACATATCAAACTGTCTCAGATTCATCTGATTAACACATTCTTCCAGATATAACAAAGTGTGGAAACGATTCCTATAATTCATTTTATCTAAAGATTGGTCCAACTCTGGGAACGTCTCTTCTAAAACCCAGTTATTCTCTAAAGTGTGCCATAACTTCATTGGTATATTGTATTTCTCCAATTTGTCAAAGATATGTTTGTTTTGGTTCCAGAGCTTCTCTCCGGGAACAATCCAGGTATCAGCACCGAAATGACGGCGTCGGAACTGTACGGTATCGCAACGATTGCTTCGAGTCGTCTGATTGTCACCACTATTACTATCGAGGAAGTCCAGAATAGTTACCGATGCGTAGCGTCCGATCTTAAAGCCCTCAAACTTAAAGGCTAGTAATTCCAAGTGATCCCCCAAATACCTGTCCGATTATGGCATTAGTTTACATAGCAATCAATAATAAATGTATTTACTCTGCATCACAGCTCAGCTCAACGAAGACTTCACTGTTGGCGGGCAATACATATGGATGACCAATACGTTTGCCATAGTGTTGATGGAATGAATGGAAGTGAATCTGTTTCTCTCCCTCTTCATTGGTCACCGATTCCAGTGTTTGCGGTCTCTTACCTTTGTTTCTGATTAATTCAGATTAAATAAAAATGTGACAAAAATGTGACAATATTTGGGGAACGGATGAGAACTTACTTAATCCAAATTATAATAGTTTTGCTTGAATTGAGTTTCATAGTTCCGAAAACCAATTCTTTGAGTATTTCGATGCCATTCTTATTCTCTAACATCTCATTAGTATAGGAAACCACTTTGTCTTCAGCATTGGTCGAGGGATCGCATATTTGTTCGTAGGGGTAAGCCCTCCAATTGTACCGATTAGTTCGAGTCTCTATAACAACACATCTCTTCACTTCACCCACTCTTAAGAACTGTGTGGAAGGGGTTCTCCGCATAAATGCCTAAAATAGCATTTTTACAAAATATTTCATAAATAAGGAACAAATTAGTGATAGTTAAATACATGTCCTGAGAATATGAATCGGGTGTGACTCTGGTCGTAATCTGTTATCTTTCCGGTAAAGATCTTATAGCGTAGAGGTTTGACAATCACTTCTTTATCGCCATTTGTCTCGATATTCACCAAATCTCCAGTCGATAAGTCAGTGATAATACACCGCTTTTTAGTTCCAAAGATATAAACAGAAGTTTAGATAATGAGTGACAATATATGGATACTAACGTTATATTTGATCCGTTTTGTGTCGTCGATCACAATCTCTTTATCGCTCACCACTTGAGTGACAACTCCTTTATCGGAACAGTTTTTGGGGTCGACATCAAAGTATTTCTTGTTGTCGCCGGTGATAACTTCTTCGACGGCATTCCACTCATCATTCCAGAGGTCGTCCTCATCCCTGTCGTCACTGATTAAGTCCTTCAAACTTAAGGGCTCTTTAACTCCATTTTGCTTTCTATTCACTTCTTTATCGACCTCTTCATCGCTCAGGTATTCTGAGTCCTCACTGAAGGAGTCTTCAGGACACTCATTAGTGGCTGAGTCGCCATTTAAGACATTGTCCTCTTCGGGTTTGGGTCTCAAACCAATGAATGATTTGACAAAACTAAACATCTCTTATAAGGGCTAAGAATTCAATGATCTTATTATAAATTCATTAAAATCTTAAGACTATTAACTAAAAGCTATAATAAAATTGTAATTTGAGATCAATCTAATGAGAGATTAACTCTGAAGACATGTCTTCGTCTGATTTAGCTCATGTTTTGATGTCATTTAACACAAATATTTGCAGTTTTGTAGTAAAAATTTCAAATTTATCTCTGATTGGCCGACAGTTCACACTTAGTCAGACTATTAGCCAATCACAGTCTCACAAATGTTTTGTATTCAAAGGGTTCAAAAGTGACGCAAGACTTTAAACTTTGGTTCACTTGTATATTGAGCACCAAATTTGAATTATAGTTACAAATTGAAAGTGATGTGGATCAATTATTGAAGGCAAACTCAATTTGATCTTAACTTAAGCATTTTACTATTTATAAATAAGTAAGGACAACTAAGGTTAAGGAATTTTAATGATTTTGTAATTGCTTTAAGTGTAATATTGTTATAATTATTTAAATGGAAAATTAATAATTGAGAAAGGTTGCTTTTTAGTTTATCAATTATTTGAACTTATACATCAAATAAAACATTCATACTAATATGTTATTTACCTGTTTAAACCCATTTCGGAATTACACATATTTTCACCAAGGTTTTGACATATTTTGAATTTGACAATGTTAAAATCTATTCAGTTCTTGCGTGTAATTTTGGCGTGAATTATGACTTAACAAGATAACTTTATGTTAATAAAAGAACTAATTAAGCAATCCACTCGCACAATTTTTGTATTTTCTCTGCTCAATGTTTTAGATATGATAATACCTTGATGAAAAATGAGTGCCCAAATGGTTTTTAAGGATGAGTAAGTTCTGAAATCAAGAATTGTAATATATAGTCAATTTGAGTATGATAAATTAAATAATAATACTTTATATGCATTCCATTAAAGTGTCCATGTTTCATTAAATGGTTGACCATCATTACAAAAGGATGCATGACTTGTGACCAATTTAAACTGATCCAGCAATAATTGCAATAATCATTGTTTGTCACATCACATGCACAACGAATGCTCCATAATTTCAAAATAAAATGTGTGTGGTAATTTACTAATATTGATTGTAAATATCCTTCTTATTTGATAATCAAGAGATAAAAGGATGGAATTAGAATCTAATGTTCAGACTTTATGTCTGGTTGTCCTGACGTTGGAATAGTCCTCTCGAGTGGTTTCGTAATTGTTATCATCACAAGAGTGGGTACTTTACAGACGTCTAGATTGGAGATTGAAGATAGCAAATCTACAAAAACAATTTTATTTCAACCTGGGATGTGAGTTAGGGGTGAATTTACTTCTACTTACCATAAATAATTTTATTTAACTTTTAAACTGTTATGCTAAATGAATATTGAACTAGTTAAAATGCAATTAGTTTAAGAAGGGAATAGGTTACCAGGTCATATATTCAGTCATTTTTTCCCAGTTTTATGAAATTCATTGTTGAGGGAAATCCTCTTTTTTGGCATGTTTTGGATTATAGATTTATTCGCTTTTGAGATTACCATAAAACATTCCTTTTGGCATAATATAAGATAATTTTAAAAAGTACTTTTTGGCTTAAAGTTTAAATTTCAATGTAGGTTATGTTTCGATGATGTTAAATGATTTTATAATTAATAAAGTTTATGAAATTTATCAATTATATTTTATTTAAATTACATTTTTCTAAAATTTGGTGTTATTATGCCAATTAGTAATTATTAATTAAGTTTAAAGTGTCAAACATTAATAGAAAATGATGAAAGAGCTTTACTAATTAATGATTACTAATTATGCAAAAAAAGGAATTATGACAAAAAGGAAATATGCCAAAAAGGAATATCCTAAAAAGGGTTATGCTAAAAGGATTTATGCAAAAAATGAACTGTTGATGGTATGATAATAAGGGAAATAAGTAACGAATGGAGTGCTGATTGTTGGACATCCCAGCAATTGAGTCATTTGACTGGAAAGTGATTCTTTGAGAGCATATGAATGAGTTCTCACTTCAGATTAGATTAGAATTTGTATAAAAAGAGTGTGGAATTGGAAACAAAGTACAAGTCTTACGGTTTTGTCGAAATCTTTTTCAACCAAACATGAAGTTGGGGTTAATTTTGTCGATTCTATCTATCATTGTGTTAACAGAATGTAAAAGAGGTATTCCATTAAAAAGTTCACAAATTATTTGTTTGTATTGAATATTGTTTTTTTTAACCCCCAGAGCCCAGATTTGCTCCTTATATAGACGTGACCCGAGCGGCCGAATTTAATTTGGTTGAGTATAAGCAGAAATATGGTGTAAAAGCATTTACTTTGGCCTTTGCGTTGGGAGGAACGGGTGGCTGCGTTCCATCATGGGGTGGAGAGTCTCCTATTGATGACCCAAAAATTATTAATAGGATCAAAGAATTCCAAGCCGCTGGGGGTGACGTCATTGTAGCGACTGGAGGTGCTCTGGGGCCATATCTGGAAGGCATATGTGGATCAGCCGCTGCATTGACCGCAGCATATAAAAAGGTGTTGGCAGCGACCGGTTCCACTCATATTGATGTGGATGTGGAGTCATCTGTTCCGGTGGACACAATGAACCAGGCTTTGGCAGCTGTGCAGAAAGAAAACCCTGCTGTTACTGTCAGCTTCACTCTTATGGTACAGGGAGATGACTATGGCGTCACTGATGTATTGGGTGTCGGAGTTCTTAAGAGTGCGGCCGCACACGGAGTCAATGTTGATATCGTGAATCCCATGACTATGGAGTTCGGAACAAAGTTGAGTTCGTGGGGCGACGCCGTCATCGCAGCGGCGGAGTCCACGAAGAGACAAATGAAAGAAATTTGGCCCCAAAAGAGTGACTCTGAGTTGTATTCTATGCTTGGAGTGACTCCAATGATTGGTAGAAATTACAATGGAAAGATATTTGATCAATCTCATGCCAGACAACTAGTACAGTGGGCCAAACAAAAGGGAGTGGGACATTTAGCTTTCTGGTCGGTCGGTAGAGACAAAGGTTGTGCAGGAGGTGGAATAAGTCCCAGTTGTTCCAGCATTGCTCAGTCGGATTATGAATTCACCAAGATATTTGTCACTTTCGATGATGGAAAAGTAGACCCGGTCACTGATAGCACTAAACATCATACCGACCACACAAACCCTAACCATAAGACCACTCACTCAGGAGTGACAACTCACAGCCCACAAACTACTAAAAAAGGAGACGGAAAAATGGACTGCAGTGTTGCCGATAGGAAATACCCGCACCCGACTGACTGCAATAAATACTACTGGTGCTTTAATGGAGAGGCTCATCTCGAATCATGTGGTCCGGGAACTATTTGGGACACTGAGCACCAGGACTGCAATTTCCCACAAAACACAAATAGACCCGAATGTAAATGAATTCATATATTTATAAATTATAATAAAATCAATTATTTTGTATAAAAACCAAACTATGTGCCAATTTTTTTAAATTGACTTTGCTCATTTTGACTATTTTGACCATGCTCATATTATCATTAGTATGTGAAGTAATAATTTTCAATTTCTTTGAGTTTTTCTGAATTTTATTATAATTGAAATTCATTTAAACAAATGGTTTGCTTTGCGTCTCAAAAAACATAACAATCAATGACTTCATAATCAAATCAATCATCAAATGAATGACTGTTTTGTTAGAATTTAGTTAAAATTGTGTCAATATTTTTAAGCGCTTCTTATAATAGACTAGAAATACATATGATTTACAAATTGATTAATAAATTCAAAAACAATTTTATATAACAATTAAAATGTTTACACATTTAATGACAAAATTGGGGCCAAAAGAGGAGAACTAAAATTGGTTTTAATAAATAAAAAACTCAATAATAATACTGTTTTGTCGATAATTAAAACATTTAATTACAATATAAAAGTCGATTCACATAATTATAACAACATTTAAAATACGCCACAAAGGAGTCAATGATTAAAATTGTTGTTAAAGTCGTTGTTTTGTTTATTCATAAGAATTGGCTTCAATTCCTATGTCTGTCTTCCAAAGGAAAGGTGTTTCGAGATATCACAAAGATATCAAGTTTTGGGATTTTAGTAATTTTTGTGACGAAAGAAAAGTGTAGTTTTCTGTACACCAGAGGAATGAGTGCTTCACTCATCTGCTTCAGAGTCAGTCCTTTTGGTTTCGACAACCATTTTCTGAAACTCTAAGATATGCTCCACGGGATGGGGTTTCCCGTCCTCTCCTATTCTGCAAGGCTTTACAACTCCGGTTCTAAAGAACAGTAATACAAATGATTTCATCAATTTATCACAAATTCATTCATTTTTAAAAAAGATTTGGTATTTCAAGAGAAAAGTCAAGAATTTGAGTAAAAGGAGTGATAAATAAGCAAGAGCATACGTGGCTAATTTGTGAATCATTTCAACTAAACGGTTGGCCTCATATTCTTTCTGTTCCTGAGTCATACCTGCCATGGGATCGGGTTTGGGCTCCTCATAACAACCCGTCACCGGATTTATTCTGATTTTTGGGAAATAATTCAATGAAAAAAAATATCAAAAATATTGGGGAAATGACCCAAAATAAGAACAGAACTCACTTATCTTTATATTGTATGTACTCTTCTGTGTCGCTCTCATCAGATTCCGAGGAGTAGTTACCAGAATGTCCGGCGCCGCCCAACATAAGACCCCTATTGGCCAGAAGACCGGCTGCGTTGCCATAACCGGTGTATTTGATAAGTCGCGTAACATTTTCTTTGCAGAGAACAAAGAGGAAGTCAGCCACCAATTCCTTTACTTCTGTGTGCGGGGATGTCATCAGTCGGACTAATTTGTTGCGAAGGGTTGAGCCCTCTTCTGGTCTCTCTTTCACTTCTTTAAGAGGAGGTAATATCTTTAAGCGAAGATATTTGCGAATAGTGGGGTTGGCCCGCGAGCCCTCACTCAGACAGGTCAGTATAGGTGCCAAACGCTCGCGACTGTTCTGAACGGTGTGCTGACCATAGAATAAGATATGAGAATAAATTAAGAATTGAGTGTTGGCTCACATTATCGAGTCTTTTAGATAAGAAGCTGAGGAGTACTGCAATCACTTCCATATTCATCTCATCGTATTCGTGGTCGGGATTGTCCGGTCGGCCCAACTCAGTGACGGGGGACAGAAGCTCTTCAAAACTGGGTGCCGGCATTGTTGTCAAGAGATTGACGGTATGGCTCTGTAGGTCTTCCTTTTTCTCTTTAGATATGGTGTCACAGAGGAGGAGGTCGTGCAAAATGGAGACCAATCTCAAGAAATGCGCCTCTTCTATCTGCACAGTCATAACCATCAAAAGGACAGTTAGTCTTCATTTTATGGATAAAAGAATTGCAAAAAATATCTTTTTAATGGAAAAATGAGTTTTTATGACACTTCTGGCGAAAAGACTAATAAATTCATAAAAATTCAGACAATTCTTGAATTTCTTACGATTTAATTAAAGTAAGACTTATTTCAGAGAAGTTTTTGCTTAAATTTATGCTTGGTGATGATGAACAAGATTGATTTGAAAGTTCACTCAAAAATTCCATATAAAACGAAAATATTTTGAATAAATCAATAGATTTCGCATAAAATCTTTTGAGCGGAAAAATTGATGACAAAAATTTGGCCTATTTTTCATATGTCGGGCAATAAATTATTCAGACATCAAATCTCACTATACTTTTGTGAGAGGAGTGCTCAGCATATTCTTACTCAAAAGAGCTGACAGTCCTCTCGAGGATAAGCTCTGCTCTAGAATTAACTCTTTTCGTGTATTCAAAGGAAATTAGAGAATAAAAAACGAAATTACATTCAAATGGAATAAAACATTTTGCTTCAAATGCCGAAAAAGTAACTCAGAATAAGATTAAAGTTAAGGACAGACCTCATCCAAATTGTTTCGGTCGATATTGACTGTGAGGTTGAAGAGGGCTTTGAGCACTTCATTGGCTAAGTTAACCTCCCAGTCCTCCAAATAATAGGCGACCAAACAGTCATCTATTTCTGTCTCAGTGGAGGCGGCCTTTTTACCCCTCCGGGAGCCCTTCGACCGGCGCTTATTTCTGTTCGGTATCTTTTCGGCCAAATTCTCAGAATTATTCTTCAGAATGAGATCAATCGCTTCCATAAGATATATCAATCCGTGATAATCATCGCGAATTCTGGGCCGCACCTCAGCGCACAGGGCGCTAATCAGGAATAGCATTCGCATATCGAAATATTTGACCTAAAAGTGCAATAAATGGCACAAAAAATACATCAATTCATACGTCAATTGAAAATTATTGTCAAAACTTAGATATAATACAAATATATAGATATCAGAGAATATTCATTAAATTCTTAAATTAATTTTAAGAATATTTTGTTTGAATTCAACCGAAATATTATTTTTAATTTTTGAACAAAAATTGTCAATCGATTGTCAAATCTATAAATTAATTCTCCAAAAGAGCCCTTTTAGTCCAAAATGAAAGGAATTTCTCTTCAAAACATAAATATTTGATGAATTTTGTCAATTCTGAGAAATTCTTTACATTCCGGACTTCAAAATGAGATGTTTATACGAATTGCGATTACTTTTCGTTAAAATCAATTGAAAACCTCATTATTTATTCACAAATAGTTTGCAAAATATATAAAAAGAGAATAAAATATTTAATTTAAGATTAAAAATGAGAAAATCTTCTATTCTTTCTATAAAATCGATTACTATTTATGATAGAAATGGGAAATAATTTTGAATTTGACAATAAGGCAAACCCTGTGCTCATAAAAGGGATAATAATTGTAAGGTTTGGCTCTATTTTGTGCCTCAATTCAAATGAAAATTAAATGCGAGAAAAGATTGAAATAATTATTGAATTAAAAGAAAATCAATAAAATGTGACAAAAGTTCAATAAATAAATCGATGGACAGAATGGGAATGAGTTGAGTGATAGTGGAGGGGACAGAATGAGTTCAAGATAGTTAAATTGTACCTCTTGTGGAAGTTGAGGGTCGGGATGCATTCTGAGCCGTAACATAATGCCTTCAATACATGAGTTATTGGCGCACAGCTTCTGAACAGTGGGACAGTTGTATATCAAATTGCAGAGACATTTCTGTGCCTCGACTACCACTTTGGAGTCGAATTGGACGTTGTCTTTGGTCATGAAGGCCTCCTCCTCCCCCACCAGCATTGCCATGTGCAACATTGTCTCAATTCTGTCCGCACTGAACAGTTCCGACAAATGTGTCTTATCTCTGGTCAGAATCCGCATCACCTGAAGAGATGCCGAGTGTTCTGAAGCATACTTCTGGTCCCGAAGGAGTCGGTACAGACCCTCCATCAGCTGCTTCTTGTGCTGAAGACTGTCTTGAATTGTAAATACATTTCCGTACTATTGGAACAAATGACAAACAAATCAATAATTGGATTAAACATTACTTTCAATCAACAAATGGTTTCAAAAATCAATTAATTCCCTAAATATTAGCGATCAGACAATTCTTGACATTTGTTAAGAAATAGGAATGTCTTGGAATATAAAGACTTTAATCTAGGATTAAGTGATGGAAAATAGGCTAAAAAAGCTTTAAAACAAACCTGAGTTAAGAAATGTTGTAATTTGTTTGAAATGTCATTTTTGTCGCCGACTTTCAACACTGTAATCAACTCTTCCATGTCTTAGAGGATACTCTTGTGGTCGGTTGACAACAATTAAGAGGTATGTTCACAGGTAATAGTACTGTACTAGGTGATATTCAAATCATTACGAACAAAAATCAATTCCCTGTTTGCAGTCAAATGTCAAGTGTTTTCAAAATTAGAGTCAAAAGATGTCTGACATTTACGGTGAAGTTTCGCAGATTTTTCCCTCTATTTTCCATAAAATTCCCCAAATCTCTGGACTTTTCACTGGTTTATTGATTTTACGGTTAAAAATAAGGGATTTCTCGTGTGTTAGCCGTCGGATGACTGCAGAAAATGTACTGAAATTTCATTATTTTTTTTAATTTAATATACTTTTAGGGATTTCACAGAAATAATGTTTTAAATAATTTTTTTGGAGATTTTTAAGGATTGACAGTAAGATTGAGTTGAATGAAGCAAAGTTTATCAAGTATAATCATGAACATGCTATAAGTAATATGTTACACGATAAAAGATAACCTAGAAATTTTGTGAAATTGATAAAATAAAAGCTATAATACGATTTTAATCTGTTCTTGTTGAATATTTTTTTTCAAAGAGTGTCAACTGTTGCTGTGTTTATCAATCAATAAAACCCTAACTTTTAGGGAATTTTAGTGATTAAAGGGTTTAAAACAAGTGATTAAAGTGTTGAAAGACATGCTTTTATATTATCGTGGATACAATTAAATCAATTTAATAGCCATTAAATTTTATTTATTGACTTCAATTATCGGTAAAAATGGTCCGGAAGTTACGATTTCACGAAAGGAAACTTTTGAAAAAAGTTGATTTCATTAATTGGGAG
>JAQIWF010000715.1:0-16132 GCA_034694965.1 Ceratozetes gracilis
CCCTGAGGTTTTGAAAACCTTAACATTACGTCTATGGACAAGCACTAGGTCTGTCGAGATTTTTTGGCCTCAGGGGGTTTACCCCCCCTTCAACTCCGAGTTGGATGGCTACCCCTGGGAACGCATTTATAAAAAAAACCCAAAATATTAAAATCATTAATATTTGTTGTAAACTAAAAGAAGTGAACAGAAAAATGCAAATTAATTTCAAACTTTATTTTGACAAATAGTAGAAAAATGAACTTGGTAAAAATTGAGCTATAAAATATTGAATTTTATAATTTTTCAGAATTTTAAAATAAAAAATTATAAAAATTATGAATTTCTTAACAATTGTTAAGTTGATTTGAAATTACTATAACAAGCTCACTTCTTATACATTTCGCGTGAGAGGTTGCGCAATTTGCTTGGGTCAGACTCTTTATCATTTTGGCCTATAGAGTTAGCGAGACGACTTTTTGCCAAAGGTCTTTTGTGGTCTTTTCCTCAATTTTCACTTTCTTTGGAGTTGGTAATGATTCTTGCATTTTTAAATTAAATATATTAGCATTTATTGATTAAAGACATAAATAAGTATTTTAATGATAAAAGCTCTGATAAAATTACCCCGTTCAGATTCATCTTTACTTGTCTCTGCCTTCGGTAACATATTGGAATTAACCAAGATTATTCAATAATATAGCAAATTAAAGTAAACTTGGAAAATATAATAAACTAAAGACTTTAAAATAGTAAATCAAGCAGAAAATGAGTCAAAGTTTTGATTGACTAAGTTTATATAATTTGATAGGTGTTTGGATCTAAACAAAACTTGAACAGGAACAATAGAATAGGCTTTGGCTTTATATTTATTGCCTTTCAATTTGTTTGGGTCTTTCTAACCATTAAAGGCATTTTTAACTTAAGCAGTTTTTTACGGAAAATAATAAGCGTTCAAATAACTAAAGTGTGTCGGCACTACTCTTGAGGGATTAGTCCTCAATTAGTTTTTCTTCATATTACTTGATGAAGAATTACCATATCTAGAAGTTTGAGATCTTTTTTGGTCGGGATTAATTATCCTGGTCTGAATTACACAATAATTAGGCAAATATTTAATATTTAACTTAAAACTCTTACGGTTCTCTTTGCTGTGATTATCACTTTTGAAAGAGCTCTTATGCATTGTTACACATTAGTCTAACAATTTTAGAAAACTTGGTCAAATCTATTCAAACCCTTAAAAGTTTCGAATGTTTATAAATAATTATTAATTTGCTTTTATGGCACCAAAGAGTAGTCAGCTTTCTAAATACTAGGAAATGATTATATACAGTATTTATAAAACAATATTTGCATGGCTAATAATAATAAAATAACAAAACAATAACAATAAAAATAAAATAATAAAATAAAAAACAATAATAAAAATACAATATTAAACTAAAAAACAATAAAAAAAACTTTACAATGAGCAAAAAAAATTGATTTGGAATGTGCTTGACATTATTATAGCATTATTGGTATTTTGGTAATATTTTTTTATTTTTATTTGTTAGTACTTAATAAGTGATTATATTTTTTACTTTAAGATTGGCCGGTAATATATAAAGACTGTATTTGTGGTGGTCAGAGAAATCCTCGAGTAACCCAACATAATTTGTGTGACGAAAATTGGCCTCAGATACAGTAGAACATGGTTAATTTGAATTGATCTTGGAAACTGAATTTACTTCAAATAATTGCTAAGGTCAAATTATCTATGTTGTCTTACATGGCGTGCTATCAATTCTATTAAATTTTCACATCAAATAAAGCAATAACTCAAATGTTATTCACTGCAATTCCCTATTTTTAGCATTTTACTGAGTGTAGTGAAAATGTAAATGTTTGCGATTTTTCTGAGTGTTACAGCTTTTTGTGGTTAGGTTAGCAGACTTTTCCCAGCCAATGGGGGTCTCTGGTGGTGGTGTTAGTGGACGTACTTTGTGTAGAGTGTGAATCACCTGATCATACAATTGAGTGTTTATTTGCGCAGATCTTATCGTTTGTTTCTTTGCTTTTATGTTACGTTTGGATAATATTTTGTTTTCCCGTTTCTCTCACTAAATATTTATCCAAATTTTGCATTAATTTAATGAAATTTGAATCATATTTGAGATTATTGTGAATATTATGCCATAAATAGTGAATGAGTTGATTGTATGTTAATTGTGATTATGATTGACATTAGTATGTATTCAACCAATCATTTCAATGCCTTTCTATTGATTTCTGTTTTCTAATCAATTATTTTACAATTAATTGCTTTACAAATGTTTTGTCTTTTATTATTAGTTTTATTTATTATAAGAATTAATATTTGTTTAGTTTTGTAACCATTTTTGGCTTATATTTGGTTCCGTTGTTTCAAATGATTGATTGCTAATTATTTTTGTCGTTTTTAGCCTAAAGTCGTCAACAAATCCATTATTTTCTGTGTTTTGCGAAACACTAGAAATTGTGCGAAAATAGTGGAAAATAGTGTCAAAAGTTATCTAAAATCAGATAATTAATGGAAATCTAATACCAAAAGCCTTATAATTGTCGTGCAATTGATGACTCGATTAGCCATTTATTGACTAATTGTATGACATTTTCGTTTGGATTAAACCGAAAAGACTTTACTTATGCTTAAAGCACTTCGAAAGCATTTAAAGGCATCTAAAAAGTAAGTGATTTTCACATTTTTGCCAAAAGCCCACTAATAATGAACACTAGATTAGACTGAAAGCAATATAACCGCTCTTATTATCAATTCATTAATTTTGTTGAACTCTATTACAAAATCAATACTTATCTCAATATTGAGTTGTTTTCAACTTTTCATTCTATCAGTGATTTCACAAAAGTTATAATCAAATGATTTAAATGTCATTTCATAGCAATTGAGTGAAAGCTCGTAATGACTAGAAGTGAGTCTATTTTAATGCTTAGCTATGAATATGTCATATAATTATGGCTTAATTGCGGTCAGCCTTTGTCTAATGAATTAGTGCTCAAATGATTAGATTATAAGAGATATATGTTTGACAGTAATGTTGGACTGTATTACAGGAGCACTAATTTTATGCAATATATGAAAATCAACCGAAAAGAGGAGTTCGACAACAATTGGATTAATTTCAGAAATTTAGACGATTTGGCCAATGATTTGGTCGAACACAATGTCTATACCAAGGATTGCTTTGACTTAATTAACAGCAATCATATTAATCATTATAACAATTGTAATGAAAACCATTATTACAATTATAATAAAAGAGAAGAGAAGAAGAGAATTGAACTCCAATTGCGAGAAGAGACCAAAATCAAGGACTTCGAAGCCATTCAATTGAATCGACAGCACTTACATGCCTTACACAGATTCAGAAGACATAAGAAAAGAGGTATAAAATCATTATAAGAAGGGAAGGGTATTGTCTGTAACCACTCTCTCCCTAATGTTTAACCCTTTGAATGACATTAAGAGATAGTAATCGAGAGTATTGTCAGAAGAATTGTCTCCCTTTTAGATGATTGTTAGGAACAATAAGTACTGTGTTTTGAACCCATTGTTATCACAACTGCTTTCTAATGACTCAAAATTAATAATAAGATTGTTTTGAAGGTCTGTCGTCTGAAAAGGATGTCGTCATAAGTTTTTCGCCGAAAACTCGGCTCTCAATTGTAAATAAACGGGAATTCTATTACCGGTTCGGTAAAGCAGAGGCCGAAGCGATCGCTTGTTTCGACTTTTTGAATGACATTCCCTGTGATACCGATCCCAACGACACCAATACTATCGACTCTTTGGAGGAACGATATGCAGAGGAATACAATCGTTGGCCGTCTTTAGTGAGTGTGGGCTCTAAAGCCTATGATTCGGAGGACCTGTCTTTAGACCGATACAGTCAGTTGTCGTTAAGTGATTCTTGTGTTGAATACTATGATTCTAGTGATTAATATTATTATTATTACATATATTTTGAATTTAAACTAAATATTTATGGCATTTGTTATCTATACTGAAGAGTCTATCGAAACAATTAGTTCTTAATTTTAAACCAAAAAATTGCAAATATTTTGATTGAAGACTAATATATCGATCGCTTATTTAATCGATTTTCAGTTCGAAACTTAATTATTATTTATAGCTTTTGATTAAAAAACTATCGATTTATTGAAAAATAAATATTTCGCTGAGAAATACATTTGTTATATAAATAAAATGTAAAAAAGAATGAGATTTTAATATCACATCAAATAAATTATTTATCAATCAATCGCTTCCATCGAAACTGTTTTTATTATTTGATTTAATTCTTTGTCTCTTAATTCTGGAAAGTATTTCGTAAGCGCTCTGTATCTCAATGAACACCTCCTGTGCCCGAGCCTTCTCTGCCACGTCTTTATGCTTATCCGGGTGCCACTGTCGGGACAGTCGTCTGTATGTCGACGTTATCTCCTCCTGAGTTGCACTCGAAGTTAAGTTCAATACTTTAAGTGCGTTATCCTCTCCCTGAGGGTCGAGTGCGGCAACGATTTCCCGCCAGAGACCACTCCAGCCGTGAATATTGATATAAATCTTAAGCTCTTCGAACACTTTCGTACATTCCTTCCAAACCGGACTCTTTAGGAAATTTTTGGCCGCGTCTCGACATTTGATCTCCTCTTCATTCTTGTCCACAACAGAACAGTTATAGTAAAACCAAGAACTCCATAACGAAATGTAGAGCACCGCACAAATGACGAGAACGGAAACCCTTTTTATGAGAGATCTACGCGTTCTCGGAGTTCGTCGCCATTCCTTCGTATAGTTGTTAAAGAAGTAGTTCGAAGACAATGAGCTCCAGAAGACAACATTACTACTAAACAAATAAAGAGGTGCTGTGAGATATGCGCCAATTAGTGCCCATTTAATCGACCCCTTCTGTCGACCAACATTCCCAACGGAGTGGATACCAATGGCAACACCAAGAGGTGCAAACATTGCCATAAGAATGGATAAAATAATGCTTTCTTTGGGGAACAGCTCTAAAGGTATAGCACTGACCACCAAATACCCTAAAATATCGGCGATTAATATTGTGGCGGATGTCCGCACATAACCAGATGACGGTTTTGGCTCTTTTCTCATCAGATTTGCCAAATGTTCCAAATATTTGGGGTCATTATTAGCATCTTTGACATATTCGGGAATTCTCCAGAGATCTCGAATCCAACCGCAACCAAAATATCCGCCGAAAGTCATCCACATTAAGAAGCAATGAATGTCTCGATTGAGATAAAGATGGTGTAAACCGAAGGCACCGAAGAATAGCCATAAAAAGTATGTAATGAATAGACTCTTTGCCATCACTTCCACCACTTCTTTACAATATTCTTAAAACTTTTGTTGGAATCAATAAAAGTGGAAAAAACTCTTTAATTAGAAAAATGATTAATTATTTGGACAAATGTTAAGACACGTGGAATCGAGAGAACAGTTTTGCAAAAAAGCAATTAATTTAAGCCATCGCTCAGAGCTCTCATGGATTCAATGATTGACTCAAACAAATGTTTTGCCAAATGAAACAAAATTAATAAAAACTATAGAAACGCATAAAAAAGTATTTCAATGTTTTTGAGTCAATATTTCTATTGGAGACCACTTTCACACACTTTCATAGACTCTAAATCTGTTTTACCTGAGCTCTAGTGAAAAGTTCACTCAAAACATCTTTACCTGAGTTTAATAGCGCCGCCACTCAACTCATGGGCACTAATATGCAATCCATTCACCAAAACAAACTGAAAATAGTGATCACCACAAACTTGAGCTCAACTTATATATTACTTTATTTAATTAATAAATGTACTATTTGAGTTTTACTTGTAATTTGACTAGTTAACTAGGTGAATTAATAACTGTGATTAAAGTATAAGTGAGGAAAGCATTGAAATATTAGCGGTGTTTTAAGTCTCGACTTTTGGCTCATTTCTAGTTTGAATCACATTTTGAGTCTAATGTTTAGATTTGTTATGAAAACATTGAAAAATGTTTTGTTTTTATGAGAAAAACAAATTAATATTTTAATATTCGTTAAATTGTAGTTAATTTGTTGGTTTCACTCCTTTTAGTTTTGTTATCCAAATATCAAATGAATTTAAAATATGTTTAATATTTGTTAACAAAATGAAGTGAAAGTCATTTGAGAAGCAAATGAGTCATACATTCATTGAATTCAACTTTTAATAAATCATCGATTCGTTAGCTATTGGTATGAATTTTCAGCGTTTATTTCAAGACTTTAATTCGAGGTAAGTTTGAAGTGATTTTGCAATAAATGTTAATTGAATTTATGGTTAACTTCTTCAGCAAATTCGTGGTTTACTTATGTTTATTCATATTCTCAATACTTTTTGCATTACGTTTGGACCATACGATTATGACTTCCTTTTGGTTTGTCTTCACTCCCCTCTGGTTATGGAAGTGTCTGGTGATTGTGGGCGCCCTCATCGGGACAGTGGTTTGGGTGCGAAACCCCGATTACCGTCAATCTGACAGCTCTTACATTCACTTCAAATCAATGCTAATAAGTCTTTCTCTTCAGTTATTGCTATTAATGTTTGAGTTATTAGTTTGTGATAAACTGGAATCGGGTCGACACTTGTGGACACTGGCGTTCATACCCCTAATATTCATATCCTTATTGTCGATAGCGGTGTGCATTTGGGCGCTCAAGAATGACAGGGCCTTCGAAATGGAGTTATTCTGTTCCGTCAATATTTTGCAATTCATTTTCATTGGTCTTCGTATGGATGGGTTCATACGCTGGTCATGGGTTCTGGTTTTGGTGCCTCTTTGGATACTCTTATGTCTGGCCATAATCGGTGTTCTCTACGCACTCATATTCGCAGCAATTTTGTTGCGAACGCCTGAAGTGGCGGCGGAACAGCGCCGGGCGAGCCTTCATTCGGCGATTTCCTACTCCCTTATTGTGTTACCACTTCTCGTGTTCTTAGTGTTGTTGACCAACAAACTGGACGGACATAACTCATCACAAATGGACTATTTCTCGACTTGTATTCCACTTTATTTTACTTTTGCTATACTATTATGTCTGTCGTTCGGCAATAAAGGAGGAAATCTATGTGAGTCCAGCCCTCAAATGTTTACAACTATTAATTGAATTGCTTTCCAATGAAAGGGTGGTTTGGAATGAGGAAAGACTTTTGTTCATTCCTGCTATCGATGTGTCCGTGTCTTAGAGTTTATGGCAATATATCCTATAATTTGCATTTTAATCATAACATTACGTCTTCTGTTCAACGAAACGACGGTTCAAATGAAGTCTCCGACAGTAATACAAATTCAAAGCAAGTAATCACTCGACAGCCAAAAAAGTTTATTATACCTCACGTTAGCATTGAGTCTCCCGACTGACCACTCGTTAAGCAAACACTTGTCCATCAATTTTGCCATTCTTTGACTGAAATTATTTTCTAATAATAGATCTATTAATACAAAAGTATACACTATTAGAGTATTTACTCCGAACACCAAATCATGTATTTATTGTATTATACTTTCAATTCTCTCACTTTCGTAAGCGATTGAAAATTTAATAAATTGAAAATCATTTCATTTTTCAACTCTTTCTTAACTTTTATTTACAGTATGTTCAGTGAAAAAGTAGGGGTAGGCGATAGTACATTTTTGGTTATTTATTGTTAACTTTAATTAAATTAAAGAGATAGTTAAATGTTGTAATAGTTAATAATAGTACTGTTTCAATTTTAGGATGTGGGTGGGTAAAATGCTTGACTTTTTGATTCAACCCAGACAGATTTAGTGCTTATTAATAGACATTATAATAAGGAACTTTAAACCTCAGAAGGGATATTTGCTAAAAATCTCGGACTTCAGGGCGAAGGGTTTCCGAAAATACCGTTCCCAGTTGCTGCCCCTGCTTTAATTCTCCATTCAAATTTGTCAATGCTTAAAAATTAAAGTTTCTATATTGGACGGGGGATAACCTGTATTTCGCATTACTCTCATAGACCTAATCTTTTAGTAGACATATCCCTACTTTTTCACTGAACTTACTGTATTTGCTTCAATTTTTAGCATTAGTTTGAGAACAATGTGAAGTTAGCTTGCTAAAACTTGTTGGAAGAGTTGTCTACGCGATGGCATTAGCGACACAGTAATGGGTTTGAGTGAAGCCATATAATTGGCTCAGAAATTAAGTATACCAACAAAGCCTACTCTGAGCCTACTTTGAGCTTCGAATGCATGCGAAACGAGTTGAGCGCATGCTCTTTATCATCATTTTGGCTCAAAGTAGGCTTTGTTGGTATACTTAATTTCTGAGCCAATTATAGTGAAGTAGAGCTCAATGTTATGAATGCATGACTTCGACATCAAATCAATAATAAAGAGCTTAAAAGCAAAACATGTTTGGCTTCACTTCAAATCACTTCAAATACTTTTCTTTTCATTAATCAAATCTTTTAATTGTTTTCATAATTCAATGAATTCATTGATTTTTGTAATAATTTAATATTTTTGTCAATCAATTGATTGGAAATTAGTTTCAAAGAAATGTCTGAAAAATCATTGAAATTCAAAACTAAATATAAGACAACAAATGAGGAAACGATTGATAACCAAAATGACGACAAAATGATTGAAAGCAATAATAAAATACTTAAATCAAACTTAAAGACAGCCAACGATATGACCGAAGAGGTTAATGGATGTAAAGATATGGAGAATTGGGACCAATTGAATGGTGACTCAAATGGTGTGAATGCGTGCAAAGTGTGTCACAATGAGGACATCTCAACGCAGTTCTTCGCTTCCGGTCCCTTCTATGCCATCGACTCCACCGTCGATCAAATGGCTCACAATGTGGACAATGGAAGTGATTCCAGTGACAGAAGAGAGCGTTCGGACAAATGTAATGTTTTATACGCAGAAATGCCACACATTTTCGGGGATGACATACATTTGAGTGATAGTATTGAACTGAAGACACAAATGTCTGATACAAATGATGTGGACATCGATTCCCACCAATCAAATGGTTTGGACCAACATCTGGAAGAGAATTATCAGTTATTGTGTTATAACTGTTGTTCACCACTGAGTTTGGACGAAGACTCGCATTTAAACCACAATTTGTATTATATATCGAGTGATGACCGAACCAAAGACCAAATGAGTGAAGCGGATGACTGTCAAAGTGGCCACAGATCTAGTCTTTCGTCGCCTATTATGTTAAAGTTCTGCAGAGAAAGTGTGGAACAATTGAAACCGAAGTTATCGACAATTGAGTCGAATTCTAGTGAACAGCAGTCAAACTACACGACTGTAATCAAACCCAAAGCAGTCAGACCTCAGTTTGGGTCAGAAACTAGTGGTCAGTCCAACAGTGATGTAATGCGCTCTGAATTAATGCGATCAACACTTCCAACCCTTTCATTTCACGGGTCGGCCACTGTATTGACTGATAGCGACGAATCAGCCTTCACTCAAATTCCTCGAAGAAGATCCAACTCAGAGGCCACTCATCACTACCAGTCCATTATTGATGACTCGCCTCAAATGCCTTATTCGACTGATAATAGCCGTCCTCTTCAGAGACATCAAAGAAGTAAATCTGTTAATAAAACGTACAATAATTGGAACAACTCTTTGGGTTTCACTAAATGTCAGGCAATTAGTGACAAACAGTTGACTCAAAGCGATAGCAATAATAGGCAGAAATCTTCGACTCAAATGCAGTCATCGGAACCGATTCATATGACTCTCGAAGAAGTCAAAAGTATTTTCACCAAAAACCAAACCAAACGAATGAAAAATTCACTTTTCATTCAAAAACATAAAAGATTTTCAAATGATTTTGAAGAGCGAAACAAATCGAGGTCTAAGTCGAAGATCAAGTGCGCCATTGAGAGCCTGTTCCGCAATAAACGCAAATCTGGTTCTCCACTTCCGCCTAACGAACCAAACTCTATAGAATCGGAATTTGTGGACAAAACAGATAAAGAATCTGAAGAACTATTTGGCACTAATCAGTGCTCTATTGACAGCACGAGTCCATTCACTCACAGAGCTCTGCCTCCACTCCCGAAGAATGAGACCAAACCCACCGAAAAAGCGAACGAAACGATAAGCAAAGAAGAAGAGGACGAACGCCAAAAATTTTTGGACTACGCGGCCAGCATTGAACGCGTCAAAGATGTCTGTCTTTTATTTAATCATTTCTTTATCTAATGTTTATCTGTTGACAGTGCGGGTGGTATTGGGGGCCAATCAGTGGTGAAATGGCAGAGAAACTGTTGGCTTCTGAGCCCTGCGGTTCGTTCATCGTTAGGGACTCATCGGACGAACACTACATCTTTAGTCTGACTTTCAAATTGAATGGAATGGTGCGACACGTCCGCATTGAACACGACCAGGGTTGGATTGACTCCCTTTCCTTCTCATTACTTCAATTGTCTTACTCTTTAGGAAACTTTAGTTTTGGATCTCTTCAGAAGTTTAGAAGTAATACAATCGTAGACTTCATTGAGAATGCAGTTCAACACTCGCGAAGCGGTCGGTTCCTGTTCTTCCTTCACCGCCGACCTGTGATGGGCCCCATGAGAGTACAGCTCTTACATCCGGTGTCTCGATTCAAACAAATCCAATCTTTGCAACACATGTGTCGGTGAGTATAGAAATGCAGAACTCATTGAAAAAGTGTTTGCAAACAATGGTTTCATTCAATAGGTTTGTAATTCTAAAACACGTTCGAAGAGATCTGATCCAAAGCCTGCCTTTGCCTCAAATGCTTAAACAATACTTAAATACACCGTATTATTACTCCGAAGAATTAGCGCTTATGAGTAAAGAGGAGCTCAACTCAGAGTTCAAGAGAAGTCTGCAAACAAATACTAGTCAACCAATTGCTTGAATATTCGAAAAAGTGTACAAAAAATATATTCATTTAATTATTGAATAAAAACTTAATTTTATCAAAACGATGGTCTCATTCACTATCACTCCATCGATCGGAATAGTATTTATTCAAACGTTTCTTATCTTCTTCTGAATCTATTCTTGGAGTCCAAACACATAGTCTTGTGTTCCCTCCACTGTATATTACACCGGAGCCCATATCGAGACCCGTCACACAATTTGGGCCCAAACTATTGAAAGTGCCCTCTCTTGTAGTGGAAAGACTGTGAACTTTTGTTCCGTTTGTTATATCATAACTCATTACATCTGTTCCGCACTGTTTCTGTTCCGATGGCGTGAATATATAGTCGTCTTTGACAAAGACCTGACATCTCAGGTAAGATGTGTTTAAATTCTGTTTGTTTTGTTTGGATCGGACTAAAGGACACTCAAAGTTAATGTTGGAGTTAATCAAATCCGAGCGCAGGAATTGCCATAAATTGAGTTTATTAGACAACCCATGAGTTGTGATGACAGACATCTTATCTTTTGTGAACTGCAAACAAGTTATGGGTTCACACGAAGTATAATCACTTCCGATGACACGAAGTGAGCGATTCGGACGACGTATATCATAAATATGGAGAAAACCGGACGAATCGCCAGCAATGAGACACTCAGAGTCGAGGGGCGACCAAACAATTCGAGTCATATGATGGTTGACAGTACCCGTCATCGATGTACAGGTGATGTGCTGTAAAGAAGAGCCGCTTCTGATATCAATTATGCGAATAGTACTCGAGGAACAGCCCACTGCTATACAAGAGGTCAGGTTTGGACTCCAATCACTCCAATAGAGTTTACTTCTTGGGAACAGATATTTGTCGATACGTTTGAGAGTATTTGTGTCCATAAGAGTTACGGATTCACTGCTCGTTATGTCAAACATTCCGGAGTCAACTGAATACCATTGACATCGATTGACAGTCGACACCAACTTCTTGTTAACCACTTGATTGTATTGACCCGTATTTTGGTCTTCGATTTCATTGATATCAATATACCCGTCATTATAACCAATTAATAGACTTTCAATTAAAACATTAAATCAATTAAATTTCAATCAAATTAAGACTTAATTTACAATTTGTTATCAATTGAGTCGATGTCCATATAATTGATGGTTGAGTCAAATGTCTTCATATGAGTGCAGACAAACGGATGGCTTTCGATTGCGGCCGAAAATATTCGTTTGTTTGGGATGTCATCAAAGAGTTGGCGACTGACCACTAATTTTGTTAAACTCGACATTTGACTCATTTCTTAACTCTTATCACTCATTGGTGTCAAAGTGTGTGACTTATAGAGGATGTGATGATAACCACAATTAAAAGAAGACATAATTTTGTAAATATAAGACATTTAAGTATTTGTTTTGATTATTGGTGTAAATGTTGTGCGACTGCGCACTCGACACACATTCCTTTAAATGCATTTAAATTCTGTGTTTCAGACACTGAATATTCTGTGAAATCAATGTCTGTCTTAAACAACAATTTTAATTAAAATTCAATTAATAGTGAATTCAAATTGACTTCTAAACCGGTTCTAAGGCTTAGCTTTATCTTTGACTTAAAGGCCAAAACTATTTAGTAATTCTAAACATCAATCGTTCAAAAAGTGATATATGAACTCACAGTTGGAAGCCTTGAATTTAAATCAAATAATATTTGATATATTATATTTTATATTGAGTCAAATCGAGTGAATACAGAAGACCTCATATTATTTGCTAATATTTTATTTGAGTCCTTCAGTTAACTCATATTTGTACACATTTACCCTCAAAATCGTATCCATATTTCGACGAGAATTACGGATTTGTCTTCCGTTATCTCCATTTCATATTTATAATAATATATTTAAGAGTATCATCAGATCACTAATCAATTGGTGATTGAAATTTAACACAAAAATTAATAATTCAATATATTAGCAATAATCTTGATTATTTTGCTCATCTGATAATAATAATAGTTTCACATAAATTACAATAAAATGTCAGAAAAATCCCAATTTTCTAGTGTTGAAGAATGTCTGGAGAAGAATATTCCGGAAGAAGAACTCAAAGAAGTGAAGAGAATTTTGTTTGGAAAACAATTGGAGTGAGTTTTCATTTGAATATCATTTTATAGTTTTCTAATTAAATGAATAAATACAGAGAACTGCAAATACCTGAAAAAGCAAAAGAAATTGCGAGCAATAAATCATTTGAACTCAAAGGCTATGTCTTCAGCGCTACAAAAGAGGAGCTCAGAAATCCAAGAATTGTTAGGATCGGTATTATTCAGAATAAAATAGTTTTGCCGACAACCGCACCATTGGCTGAGCAAAGGGATGCTATTCATAAGAGAGTGGCTGAGATGATTAGTGCGGGTGCTTTGGCAGGTGTCAATGTTGTCTGTTTTCAAGAGGCTTGGAGTGAGTATTCAAACTATTTTTGCTAATTTATCTTCAATTAAATTATTATTATTATTATTACTCAAAGCAATGCCATTTGCATTCTGTACTCGTGAAAAATATCCCTGGGTAGAATTGGCTGAGAGCGCAGAATCTGGTCCCACCACTACTTTCTTACAAGAGGTTTATCTCAGTCTTTAATTAGTTTAATATTTCTAAGCATTTAAATTGACTTAAAGATCGCCCGAATGTATGATATGGTGATTATTTCCCCAATTCTGGAAAGGGATGAAACGAATGGCGATACCCTCTGGAACACAGCTGTTGTCATCTCAAATACGGGTAAAGTGATCGGCAAAAGTCGTAAGAATCACATCCCCCGCGTCGGAGACTTCAATGAGGTTTACTCTTAATATTATTTTCGTGATAAAAATGTTTCTCTATTTGGATATAAATTGTCTTCTTTTAGAAATTAAGAGAAAATAATATATTTTTGAATTATTTGCATATTTTAGTCGACTTATTACATGGAAAGCACTTTAGGTCATCCCGTTTTCGATACTAAATTTGGAAAAATTGCAATAAATATCTGTTACGGTCGACATCACCCCCAGAATTGGTTGATGTATGGCTTAAATGGCGCTCAAATAGTATTCAACCCGTCGGCCACTGTCGGGGAATTGAGTGAACCCTTGTGGTCGATCGAAGCCAGAAATGCTGCCATTGCTAACCATTACTTTACCTGTGCTATCAACAGAGTTGGAACGGTATATATATTTGATTTAAAAACTTGTGTATATATTCAACATTGAATAATAGGAAAAATTTCCGAATGAATTCACTTCTGGCGATGGAAAGCCTGCGCACAAAGATTTCGGACACTTTTATGGCTCGAGTTATATCGCAGCTCCTGATGGGTCGCGAACACCCGGACTCTCCCGAGTATCAGATGGTATATTAATCGCTGAGATAGACCTCAATCTATGCCGTCAAGTGCGAGACCACTGGGGGTTTAGGGTTAGCACTCATTTTATAATTACGAATAAGTATTAATCTCATTGTTTTGACAATCCTTCAGATGACTCAACGTTTGGATTCCTATGTTTCAGAACTACAGGAAGTAATCAAACCTGACTTTAAACCGTTGATCATTCGTGAAGACTAATGAATGCAATAATATTGAAATTATGTGTTTTTTCATAGAATAGTTTGGAATCAAATGAATGTCTAATAAAACGAAAATTAATCGAAAAGATCTGTTGTCTCTAAAATATTCTTTTAATAAAAACCTTTTGTAAAATCGAAATAAAGTGTCAAATAGTTTATAGATTCAGATCTGAATCGAAATACAAAATACTCAAAAATTGTTATAGGTTTTACCTTAAACAGAAACAGGTAATTGTTTATAACTTTATAGATTCTGTTTTTTGAATAGTAATAGAAACAAGATTAATTGAAATACAAAATAATTTAAATTATATGTGAAAGAAAGTGGTTTATCCCAATATTATTTTATTCAAAGATCGGAAAAAAATCGTAATCCTGAATCAAATAAACAGCAAATTAGTGACAATAATGAGTCGATTACATCAAAACCGAGTTTTATGCGTCCCATTCACTCAAAACAATTATTGTCGCGATTGAGAAGTTGTCTCAAATCTTATCTCTTACGAGGAAAGTATTTACAAAACAACTCTCAATGGCAGTTTAAATTACACTTGTTCGAATCCTTGGCTAGAGTAGATTTCAAATATATAATTTTTATCTGCCATTCGCCCTGACCAAGTCCATTTTCGACGCCTGAATGTTGACTCTTGGAATGCGAAATAAAGCTTTAGAAAGATTAGATTTTGAAAGATGATTTACACTTCGGCAGACAGTTATAGAAAATTAAGGTTTACTATGACATTAACAAGTTCAATTTCTATTTAACTCACAATAGTGACAACGAGTATCAATAACTTGAGTATTGATTTCATTCGAAGTTTAATGTATTAAACTATTGTTGATTCTGATTAAGTTATGAAACTCATCTTTCAAAATTTAATCTTTCAAAAGCTTAATTTTGCGTTCCAAGAGTAGAACTTTCAAGTCTCGGGAATGGACTTGGTCATAGAGAATGGCAGATAAAAGTTATATATTTGAAATCTACTCTAGCCAAGGATTCGAATAAGTGTAACTTAAACTGCCTCTGCCAGTTGACTTTAAAAAAAAAATTTCGTGAGATACAGTAATCCCATTTAGTAAATTCCGTTGGCAAAACTTGAATAACTTTTTACTTGATAATCCGATTTCAAAAATTTTTTCAACATTGTGGTACTTGATAACATAGGTATCTTGCCAATATGTAACTTTTTGAAAAATCAACCGGGTTAATTTATATCATGTTTACCAATTTTTCATTTGCTCTATTTTGGTTAATACTAAATCCATTCAGATAATTTTTGTAAATTACAAAGTGGTTAACCTGGTTAACACTACTAACTATAAAAATTAAATATTGAATTGATAATTTATGAGCAAGATGAAATCAAATTTCGCATTTTGCAATCGCCATAATTTCTTATAGGGTTGAGTTAGAACATTCAAACCAAATTATATTAATTTATCCTTTAGTATATTACAAATCCTAATTTTCAAATTTTTTACCATGTTCATTTTCTTAATATAGTAGTAATTTGAAAATTTGATCTAGCTGTAACTTCTGAACTATCAATTAGAAATACATGAAACCTTTGCTAA
>JAQIWF010000716.1:0-16131 GCA_034694965.1 Ceratozetes gracilis
CCCCCGTCCGCACCTTACCCCGACCCCCTTCCCATCAGACTTTGGACACTACTAACAGAGTAAAATAATGGGTTTTACTAAAATGAAGTGTAATGTCTTGTGCTGCAAAGGGGTGTTTTATGTGGGGGTACTTCGTTATTGTCGTAAAAAATCAATTTAAGGCACGAAACAGAATACTTATTGTCCAACAGAGAAGTCGTCCCAAACATAAGGTCCCAGAAAAGAGTTCTCCACTAAAGCAGAAGACGAGACCATCGCTGAGATATAAACATATTAATAATATGATATTATAAAGAAAAAGAAATTCAAATCAATTCAGTGATTAGTTTTCATACAAAAAAATCTTTAAATGATATCAAATCGATTCCAAAGAGAGACAAACAAATCAATAGATTCTGTCGTTTGAATGCAAGAAATTAAATTCAAAACTCCACAAAAGGTGTCATAAAAACTAAATCCTATATTAAACTCAATTGTCTTAAACCAAACGATAATAGAAGTACACAATTGAGAGCCGGTAGTCAACCCTCGAGTCTGACAGTTACTACTACAGTTACACTACAGTTACAACTACTGTAGTTCAAATGTATTCAATAGCTATGCAATAGAAACAAAATATTTGAATAAAACTAATTGTCTGTGGATTTAATCTCGAAAAGAAGTAATCAAATCAAACAAATGTAATGAGATCTGCAAATATGTTATCGAAGTTACTTAATATTGCTATCAATACAAGTGATGGTATGTTCTCTTCAAACAAAAAAGTTTTAATTTTCAATTGTATAGCCTTTCAGTTCTTTCATTCATTTAAGTAAATAAAGGATTTGTATTGTTTTTTATGCGTCTATTTTTGGATTATGAATTGGTGGGCCATTCCTGGAGGTACTGCAATTCCAGGCCGACCCGTGGAAAAGCTGGAGCACAGCCCCTACACTTCTCCGCCCATCAAAAATTAGTTTAATATCTTGAGTGTCAATGACACTCGTATCAGATATTAAGCTGATAAGAACAGATACTACACTTTGATCTTAGCCAAAAGGCCGAGAAGCGATACCTGACCCTACTTTTAGCCAACACTCCCTTTCTATTTAACGTTTATTGCATTACAACCGATAACTCAATATTTTGCAAAATATGCGCATAAAATGTCTATAATTATAGAAATTGTCATTTGATTTAAGGATAAAATATAATTTGAAGACAATATTTGTGTCAATTTATTTGATTATCTGTTTAAATGAGTTTAAAATAAGTGACAAATATTTTGTGATTCAATTAAATGAATGAATTGTTTATTGATTTTAAGCCATAATTTTGTTGGATTTGAGTCAAGAGATGTCGCTTTCAATGCTTTTATGCAAACATTTGATAAACACATGTTTTGAAGACATTTAAACTCAATTTAAACGAAGACTAAAACGATGGGAAAGACTGGAAAAGACAAAAGAGATGTTTATTACCGAAAGGCCAAAGAGGAGGGATATAGAGCCCGATCCGCATATAAGTTGATTCAAATCAATGAGAAGTTCAATATCTTTGAGGGCGTCCGCCGTTGTGTCGACTTATGTGCGGCTCCGGGCAGTTGGACTCAAGTATTGCATCGATATCTCCATAAGAGTGAAGAAGACAAGAATCAAATTAAGATAATATCAGTGGACTTACAGGCGATGGCACCGATCGGTGGTGTGATTCAAATCCAGGGCGACATCACTAACATAGAGACCGCGCATCAAATTATTGGTCACTTCGACGGCTCGTCAGCAGATCTGGTCGTATGTGACGGCGCTCCAGATGTGACCGGACTTCACGATATCGACACTTATATTCAATCGGAACTACTCTTAAGTGCAGTCAATATAACGACTCATATCCTTAAAATCGGCGGAACTTTTGTGGCGAAGATTTTTCGAGGAAAAGACGTATCACTTCTTTGGTCTCAATTGAAGATATTCTTCAAAGAAGTGGTTATAACCAAACCTCGAAGTTCTCGTAATTCAAGTATTGAAGCGTTTGCTGTTTGTCGTCATTACTGTCCGCCAGAAGACTATAAACCCGTTCTTTTCAATACATTTCTTAACCAAAAGTGTGACCAATATTTTGATGAAGAGAGCAGTCCTTCCAATCGTCATATCATTCCATTCATCTCTTGTGGCGATTTGTCTGCCTTTGATTCTGACCGCTCCTATCCTTTAAATATAAGCACTTCCGACACTTACTCTTACCTCAACCCAACCCAAAGTCCAATAGACCCGCCCTATAAAGTGGCGCAACAGCTCAAGAAATCTTCAGCTCTGGAAAAGCCTACAATTGATAAGAAGAGCGAATAATTCTTGTCTTTAATTCAAGTTTTAATTAATAATAAATATTACAAAACATTAGAAAAGTATTTATTTAAGTATATTATGTTTCGATGGAATCTCTGGAAGTGGTTTGTGTTGTCTTCTTGTGTTGTTTGTGTCGTAGTTCTCATACTTTCTGAATGAATCCATTCTCAAAGCCTCGACGGCCTCTATTTGTATATAACCGGCGGAGTCGTAGGGAATGCTGTCCACCGTTTGGTCGGTCGAAAAATTTCGCGATTCATTGAAATTATTGATATTATTCATGTGATCGTAATATACCTCATCTCCCACTTGAGTCCTGTTGTGGTGACCACTCCTACTCTCATTCCTTCTCTTCCTATGAATGTAATAAATGACTCCAATTGTAATCAGAATTCCCAATAAAATTCCCAAAATTATATAAACCAAATGCGTTGCATTCAATGCACTATTGTTTGACCTCTCCTTTGCTGCAGACATAGGGGTATACTCTTGTGGTGGATATGGGGCCGGGTATGGGGTTTGGTAAGGCGTTGGATAAGGTGTTGGATAAGGCATTGGATAAGGAGTGTGTGGCATAAAAGGGCCAGGAGGAGGTGGAGGAGGTGTTGGATATATCGGGTGGTAACTTTGTTGATTAACATAAGGAGTGGGAGTTGTGGTCATATATTTAAGGGGTGGCGAAGTCCTTGTAATAGTACTCTCGACAGTAGTTGTGGTGATGAGTGAACACTGCGGTAATTCTTCAGACCACTCACCGTTGGGACGACACTCGCGTTTTGTCGATCCATTGATTTTTGTAAAGTTATTGAGGCACTCAAATGTGGCCACAGTTCCGACCACTGCTTCCATTTCATTCCACAACCAGTTGTAACTCACTTTTAACTCATCGATCCGTTCGACATCACACGTGACATTTGGAAGGCATTTGGGAAGTCTTCTGGGAGACCACTCTTCGTATTGGACGCACGATATTTCGGTTGTCCTCCTTTCTTGCATATCAAAGTAGTCTTCGCACAGGTATTTGTATCGGACAATAGCACCGCTTCGCTTAATGGGGATAAGTTTGCCGAAAGCGGGCACATCCGGCTTAAGGCACTCGTCATTTATTGCTTCGTATAATTCAATGAACTCAAGTACTGCGGGACAGGAGTCAAGTTCACAGTTCCGTATCTTTTCACTGAATGTAATTAAAATCCACGAGACTTCGGGATGGGTCCAAATGTCCACATCTTTTGTGGGACAATGAAATAAAGTGGTGTATTTCCTTCTATTTGAATGGAAGGGTATTTTATCTCTTGTAGTTGTATTGGCTTTAAAACACTCCGGCGATGGAATGTTCTTAATATTCATCACTTCTATCGGATCAAAGGACGACACTCTGACCACTAGTCCACTAATTCGGGCCGCATTGGTCAGAGTTATGTTAATTGCATTGCTGTTTGCCGTAGAGTTGATCACATGATTACCCGTATATATGGTTGCTGTCAAACAATTAGTTCATTCAAATAAAGTTAACTTAATATTGAAATAATGATTACCGCACTTTGGTATGGACTGAGACCAGTCCCCCTTCTCCTCGCATACCCTCTCGTTATATCCAATAAGAAACGGCGCGTCGTTATAATCACAACTAATTAAAGATAATTTGTTTTTCAAAGAATTATTTTGATTGACTCAGAATAATATGTGTGCTATTCTTGACCTGTATTTCACTTTCACTCCATTGTCAGTAACCTTTTCATTACTTAAAGGTGGTTTAACCAAGCTCTTCACAGAATTACCCGGAATTCCGCATTTTATATCTGTTTTTATTTCGTTAATAGAAAATATGATTAAAACTACAATTAGTTTAACAAATTTTAGTCCATTTTTTGAGCCGATATTCAACATTATGTATGTAATGTAATGACATTTCTATCAAATAAACTAATTTTAATGATTACTATTAGTTTCCGTCACAACTGTAGTGGTTATGAACACAATTTAATTCACGTTTAGTATTGCTTTTGATTTCCAAAAATTAATTTGAAAACTTTCCTTTCCTTTTCCTGTTGAGTCAAAACTACCTTGTTAATCCGCTAGTATTTAATATGTATTAGTAAATAAGGTAACTGACAATATTTCAGTACATTTATATTTATAATTTTGCAATGTACAAGTTATATTTATTAATCAATATTATTCATGTCATAAAACCGACTAAAAAAATTTGTATACAAGGTCGTTGGATAAAAAATCACCAAAGTATTCGAAACTTGACCATGTTTATATGATATTTTATGGGAATACGGTATTAAAACAATGCATTTCCTAAAAATAAACAATTTTACATCATTTGAATCGTCAAACTCTGGATTAACTTTAAAACACTAAACGTACATTTCATTGAACTAAAGTTCCCGGTTTAAATAACATAATATAATAAATAAAAAGCTCATTTTCCATAAATATAAAAGCGATCAATTAAATCAATTGGAATGACATTGAAAAGTAGTATACAAAATGATTTCTCAATATAATTAAAAAAGCAATTTGTTCTTGTAAAAATCGAAAATTGAATTAATATCACCATAACAACAATTTATAATATATTTATATAACTTACAGATTCTTTCTTTTTTCTCACAAATTGTGTCACAAATTGACTCACAATACAAATGATAAAACAGAATAACAGACTTATTATCACGATATTAGGGTAGCAGTGGTATCATAGCACAGAATGGCACTTAATAAAAGTTGATGGCTCTATTCATGTACTATTAGCTTTGACAGTCTGATCAAATTGAGCCCTTCATGCCGTCTAATCTGTATTCGGTTAACCAGAATAAAGGAGATATATCATGTGTTTGGTGGCGGCTGAGGACAGGGCTCGAAAAATGTCTTCTGTGCGGATGGACCACACTTACCTTGTTATTCTTTGCTTTGTGTATATCTGTCATTACAATCGCATCATTAATACACTATTCTAATCGAGGTCTCAATGGTATGTTTTATTCCTCAGTCATCTTAACTATGTATTCAATTACTCTTTCAGTCTGTCTGAGCAGAGAATGTATAAAAGAGGGTAAGTTTTGACATTCACATCAATTTAGGCTAATATTCACTCTGATTGGTAAAAGCTTCCAGAATTATGACTTATTTGGATGACTCCGTCCCTCCGTGTCATAATTTCTACAAATTTGCTTGTGGCAAATGGATTAATTCATCAATGATCCCAGATGAAAGCAACTCAATCTCAACATTCAGTATCACTCAAGAACAACTTAATTGGAAATTGAGAGGTAATTTACAGATAAAACCAACCATGGTAATTATTTTTGTGTTAGAATTGTTGGAAGAGCCCATAAAACCAAATGAATCAAAAACCGTGAAAAACGTGAAAAATATGTACAACTCGTGTATGGATTTGAGTGAGTCTTGAAGTTTAAATATTTGTTAGCAAACAGTTCTCATAAAATTGAATCACAGCTGTAATCAAGGAATTGGGTTCAAAACCACTGATCAAATATTTGAAACTATTTGGAGGCTGGCCTGTAGTGGAGGGAGAGCTCTGGGATGAAAGCAAATTTGATTTGATTGATATAATGTCTAAAATAAGAGCATTTGGTTTCGAAAACCGATTTCTTTTCAACGTAAGGGTTAGACCGGACTTCAAGCAAAACACAAAACATAGGATTTATGTAAAGACAAAAATAGTTACAAATATTATTGAATTCCTGTATTACCTTGAATTGGTTGATAGCTCTCCGCACCCCTCTTCTCATGCCTCACAAGTGATGAACTAATCAATACTCGCAGTAATAAAGTCAAACACTATTTGAATTTCATGGTTGATGTGGCCGTCCTATTGGGAGCCGAGGAAAACAAGGCTGAAGAAGAAATGAAAGAAGTGATCCAATTGGAGTCATCCATTGCAAAAGTAATTGTTTAAAATAGATTTAACCATGCACAAATTGGACCTACAAAGATTTTCATCCATTACATTAGAATCTAATGATTAGACATTCCTTATGCATATTTTTTAGAAAACTTTAGCTATGTAATTGTGGCCATACATCTCTACAAATTTTAGAACTAGATCATTTAACAATAAGTTATAAGTAACATAAAAATCAAAAGATGGGTTATATGATTAAAAACAATTTATCATATTAATAATAATTATCACATTTAAATTCAAACATTAAATTCTAGACTATTAGGAGATCTGATTTTTATCAATTCGTGACAATCAAAAGGCTGTCCAACCAAACAATGGGATCAATGGTCAGACTTATTGAATATCTCATTAATAAATTGATAACATTTTATACTAAACTCAGAATTGGAGTCAACTCTTAAATGCTTATCTTTCGCTCGATTTGAAGATCGATGAAAATGAAACTCTCATTATATCGAGTTTTCAAACTGTTGTGGATATCAATCAAATAGTCAATGAATACCTGAAAAACAATAAGAGGTAGAAATGTTTAAAATACAAAATAATGTAAAATATTTATCGGTCAGAGTTTTGGCGAATTATATTCTGTGGAAAATAGTGTTTCAATCGATCAAAGTATTAGATAAGAGTTTTACCGAAACTTACGCTGACTTTTATATACTGACGCAACGATTGAAAAGAAACACTAAACGATGGAAAACATGCTTGAAATTGCTCTCCACTTATATGAAGACAGGGCTGACATCGCTTTATCTCAACAAAGATGACCAAAAGGCAAACAAGAAGAATTTGGTTTGAATTGATATCAATTTTAGACCATGCTTCAATTTTAAATCTCGACTTTTAAGGTCAACAAAATCTTCGAAAATATTCGCTCGATTTTGACTCAAAAGTTGGATCAAATAGTATGGATGGATGAGAGCACACGACTTAATGCTCTCCTCAAACTCAAATCCATCAATAAATTTATTGCATACAACGATGAACTCCTTAATGAAACCAGAATAGACAAGGTTCATAAAGGGGTATGTTACCTTGTAACTTGTAATTTTATGTGATGGGTTAATTATACTCCAAAAGCTACATGACTTGAAAAATGGTAGTCTATTCGAAAATTTACTTAAACTTCAAAAATGGAATTTAGTGACAGAATATTCAAAACTCAGAACTATTAACGATAGGAATGGGTTTGTATTAAGAAGTAGTTTAATGTTACCTTGCTATAAATGTTTTATGAATAGTTGGCAAAACATAGTGAGTACGGCTGAAATAAATGCCTATTATTCTCCATATATCAATGGTATCAAAATTCCCATTTGGATTCTTAATGGAATATTGTTTGGTGTAAATCGACCAAGGTATATAACAAAATTTCAAAACAAAATCAGGGTTTAAATAAATATATTTTATTCAAGTTATCTTAACTATGGAAGTCTGGGTTGGATTATTGGTCACGAATTGATACACCCTTTCGATAATATTGGGGGACGTTTTGACCGTAAAGGAAATCTAAGGAATTGGATGGATGTCATCGACATTGAATTGTTTAGGAATAAATCTCAATGCTTTGTAGACCAATACCAGGATAATTACATCAATGTTGTTATAATTCGCCATTTCCTTTGCAAACTAATCATTTTTTAAAACAGACAGAAGAAAAATCAACCCTTTCTGAGGACATGGCAGACAACGGAGGCATTGAGATCGCACTCCGGGTATATCTCTGCGATTAAACTCTTCCAAAATTTGAAACCTATTTTATATTAAGAGTTATGAAAAGTACATCAAACAAAATGTGAGAGAATTAACTCTACCGGGTCTTAACTATACAACAGACCAATTATTTTGGATAAGTGCTGCTCAGGTCAACAAACAGTTCACTAAATATATGTTGATTTAAATGTCAATTAATGTATTTTTACAGATCTGGTGCTCAAAAATGAGTCATAAAGGATTCAAATATTTCCGACAGACTTCTATTCATAGCCTATCGGAGAGAAGGTTTTTTAAACTGTAACAGATTGCTAAATATTCTAATGATCTTGCTAATTCTTTTTAGAGTTAACATTCCATTTTCAAATTCCAAGAACTTTTCAAAGGCTTTTAATTGTAGTGAAACGGATCACATGAATCCTAAACACAAGTGTAAAGTCTGGTAATTAGAGGACAAATTCCGAGAATATTTGATAATTTATTGCAAGAGTAAAATAAACCATTGAATAAATTGATGAAATCCAAACACAATTGTGAAAAAAATTGAAATTAAAATCAAATTCAAGTTTTTCTGAACAAAGCATCCATTGATGAAAAAGTGTTAAAACATTGAAATGAGTCTAACCTTTGATTTTTCTGTTAAAATGTATTTTTGAAAAGCAATTAAATCTTTTGGTTTTTAATTGAAAGTGTGTTTAGTGTTCTTGTGTTTTATGAGCCCTTAATAGGTTCACACAAGTGGTTCACAACTAAAGGACCTGACTTTCCATACAACTTATAAATTGATATAATTTGTGAAACTCAACGTATAGTTCGTTAAACTTTGAGTTTTGGTTTAAATTTTTTGATTCGTTTCTAAAAAATGAATTTTAAAGAAAAATGTTTTCTCAGAATATTTTGGTTGAGTTTTTGCTTTTGTATTGTTTTGGCGAAAGGACTTCCAGAAGAACGAAGAGTAGAGGAAGAAGAAGATGAAGAATATGAAGAAGTAATTAGAGATTTGTCTAAATCTGATTCGGAAAATACGTTAAAAGTTGTGAACACAACTGACAGTCGATTGTTCTCATCGATGACAACGAGATGTGTCACCAACGAAGGTCGCACTGGATTTTGTAAACTTGGGGTTTGTCTTAATCTAATCGATAAGAAGGCAGCCTATTGTCACTCCAGCTCTTCATATCATATGAAATGCTGTCCGACAACCCCTCGATCAGCAGTGTTGTTGCCACAGGACCCAGGTTAGCACTTCATATCTTAAAACATAAATCAATTATTTGTAAAGTGTGTGGACTGCGTCCGGGAAACAATTTTTTCATTGTTGGGGGAACGGAAGCCCCGGCTCACTCCTACCCCTGGGCTGTTGCTATTTATCAGAATACGATTAAATCAAAGAAACCAAAGTCTCGATTTATATGCGGCGGAACTATTATAAGCCAATGGTATGTATTGACTGCCGCGCACTGTATTGTCAGACAAACTGAGACATTGGTTCCGAGTAATTTCAAATTATTAGTCGGCGCTCACGATAATAAAGACAGTGGTTTTCTCGCTGATGTCCAGGAGATTAGAGTTCACGAACACTTCATATTTGGTCAGCATAAAAGCGATATCGCTCTTCTCAAACTATCCCAACCCCTTGATTTCAAGCATAATAGTTATGTCGCACCGGTTTGTTTGCCACCCCCTGCCATTGAAAAAGCAGATCTGGTCGGCACAATGGGTACTCTCGTCGGATGGGGCACTACATCACAGGTATTTCAAACTCATTTCTTCGAGATATCATAATTTATTTACAAATCATTTTGTTGGCATATGTTTGGCATTAACTGTGATTTCAATACAAATTGTTCGGCTATAGGGAGGAAAACCCAGTCCTGTTTTACAAGAAGTCGAAGTACCTATCAGTGACCTGGAAGACTGTGCTAGGAGGTATAGCCCCCTACTGGGCATTTCAGACCAGATTGATGGATACCAATTGTGTGCTTCTTATCCAAGAGGAGGAAAGGACTCGTGTCAGGTAAGGCTTAAATTATAACATCTAATTTTTACCCTTTTTCAAATTGAAGGGAGACTCTGGCGGTTCACTCACCGTCTCATATAGTGGACGATATTATCAGTTAGGAATTGTATCTTTCGGTAAAGGATGTGCTCAACCGGGATTTCCTGGGGTATACACAAGAGTCTCGAGTTTCCTCTATTGGATTGGCGCTCACACCGAGAACTAGCACTCAATTGATTTGAAATTGCACTGAACTAGCACTGAATTAATTGTAGAAAAACTAATTATTTATTCATCAATTCTTACGATAACATCAATTTCTATGTGTTTTGATATCACATTATTTGAACTCCGAATCAATTTTGAGAACTCATTATTTTATTCATTAAAATGAAATATCGGATCGAAAGACAGGTATTTACTGATTGTTTCTGTTTTGCTCTATTTTCGACTTAACATAAGTCTTGAACATATCTACCGGTTCTTTATTGATGTCGTCATAGTAAGGAAGGTCTCGTTTCAGTCGTTCACTCCATTGCTTAAGATTTTTATAATTACTCGTCACGTCGTAATCAAATACTTCTGCCAACGAAAGACTGGCCAAAATGGAAAGGTCTGCGAGAGTGAGGTTATCTCCGGCCACATAACTGTGCGCTGACAGTGAATTGTCCAGTAGTTGAAGCGATTCTTTGATTTTCTTTTCCTTTTCGGGGTCCAAATTCGAGAGAGTCTTTCCGTAGTCTTTCATAATTGGAGCCAAATATTCACCGACAGAGCGATAGAGAATTCCTAAATCCCACTGCAATACCCTATCGACGACAGCTCTTTGCTGAGGATCACTCGGGTAGAGACTGGAGTCAGGGGCGTACTTATTGGCCAAATAGCACATTATGGCCCGACTGTCACCACATTAAAAGGTCAAAATTGTATTGAATTACAAATTTATTCAAATTTAAGTGCAAACCTCTCCCATAAGACGTATCCGTTGTCATAAATAGTTGGCAGACAGTGCTGTGGATTCAGTTTTAGAAACCACTCTTCCTTTTGCTCGCCTTTCGGTTGTTATTAAAGCAATCATTTATTAGAAACAAGTAATGAAACTTACCTTTCATTAAATCAACGAATTTTGGATTTAATTCAATATTCAAGTGCTTTGCGGCCATCATTACTGCCCGACAGGGAGGAGAGGGTCCCACAAAGTACAGGTCAATTCCCATTATTCTAAGATTACTGAATACTGATCTGTCAGACAATTACAAAAACCAAAGAGATTTATACAAATTGTCAAAAAATGGTGAAAATAAAGAATGATTTCTCTAAAAATAATAGATTTGTCCTTCAATTGGATTCTTATCACAAATAAATAATAAGTTATATATTTAGTGATAATATTTGTCAAACAATACAAATGAGAAATACATTTACACTTTGTATAGAAATTACTATTTTTATCAAATTATGTTTTGAGTGAATCAATGAATGTCTTCAATAATTTTAGTGTCGAAGAGCTAAAAATTATGTAAGAATTTCCCGAATATGACTTCAATGCAATTTTCTGAGTTTAAGTGAATCTAAGGGTGAGTGGAGGGCATATTTTGGAAAATCTCAGACCTCAGGGGGGGTATCCCTGCATATTATACCACAACTGGGAATCAGACTCGAAATAAATGAACAAATGTTAACCTCAAGTGACTTAAATCAATCAAATCTATGGAAGATATGAAATGAATAAATATTTAGTATTTCTAAGGAATGCGTTTCTGTTTCTTCTAATTTGTAATCAATAGTAGAAGTCTTGAAAACTTGTGTCAAACACTCAGAAATGCTTTGAGTGATAATATCGATAAACAGTCAATAAGTCAGAGAAGAGTTGTATTTGTTTTGCGATAAAACGGAATTTTATTTTTTCTAAAAAAGACAAAATTACAGATAATATAAACATTTCATGAATTATAAACAAAACGACTCCAAAAATATTTGACTTTTGATTCACTTTTGAAATGAAAATCTTAAACAAAAAAATCAATAAATGATTAAAAAAACGAAAACACAATTAAATCATAGGAAAGGATATAATGATTGAAGAGATGACTAAATATTAACTCATTCTTCGAATAGATATCAACCGAAAACTTAATAATTAATCAAATGTTTTGATAAGAAATGAAAATCAAAATAACAATAATTAATATCAAAAAATAGTGAACTGAATGTCAATTAAATGAAGGAAAGGGTTATCCATTGTCGGGAGAACTACCCATTTTGGAAGAAATCCCATTCCATATCTCTTTCAAAGTGGTCTAAGAAGTCATCATTGATAGCCCAGATTCCGGGGGCGACGTCGTTCACCTGTTCTATAATAATGAGGTCCTGATCGTCGTCGTGGGCCGACTCCATATGGAACTGATTTCGGGGCACTTCTATTAGTCCCAAATCAATACAATTCTCTCGAATGACGTTAACAATGGTTTCTCCCATTTCTTTGACGGGAAATGTGACGAAAGTCTGTTCGGTATATGATTTCAATACAAATAATTTCTTGAGTTCTCGAAACTCAACGATTGGATCGAATGAAGTGATGTTTAGCGCGCAGTCGATAATACTTAAGGACTCAAGTCTTGGAAGCACTCTATTAATGGCTCGGATTGACTGCTCCCCAAGAAATGCCTCTTTTATGGTGAAGTGCTTCACATTTATGCAGTTCTGAAGACCTTTAAGAGTATAGTAATCGAAAGGTACGGTTCTCTCAGAACTGATTCGAGCGAACCATTGAATCGACAGCTTTTTAAGTCCTTTTAATTGACTGATCGAATCGATCAAAGACTTGGTTTCGATGACATCAAATTCCAAGACATCTTCCAATGAAAGGGACAGACTCTCCAAACTCCGGAAAGTATCACAAATCGTTTTCATAGAGAGGGGGGAAATGCGTTCGACTCCCAAATGGCGTAAATTTGTGAACTTATCGGCCAATTGTGGCAATCGGTTAGTAATGACTGAAGTATTTAAAATGGGATTCGAGCCATAAATAGTGGTTAAGTGTCCACTCGTTTGAGCCAAAGAGGAACCATTAAAATTGAAGGCATCGTAAGTGATGGAACGACTGCCGCCACCGCCTATGGACTCGATCTTCTCAGAGAACACTTGTCTTACATTCAATTTGAAGACTTCCAGACTCTGGCAGTGAGTCAATAGATATTTAAAGCAGTCCTCAGAAGAGTAGAGAAAATCAGTGAATATCTCCAAATGCTTCAGATTAGGGGAGTGTTGGCAGAGGGCAGACATTTGGCTGCTATTGAGTGAGAAGTGACTTCCGTTTAGGTTTATTACAATCAGTTTCTCCAAACTGTGGGAACAGTTCTGTAGAATGAGATCCACTAATGACTCCAACGATGACTTCGATGTGATTACGAGAAACAAAGCACTCAAATGCTTGTGTTGTTTGAGTGCCAACATCTGAATGTCGAGGTTTTGGAGAAGTCTGAGCCCTCTTTTACTTCTCACCCAAAGTCCGTCCCGAAGACTACATAATGAGTGGACAGAAAGTATTGAATATCTTCTGAAGTCTTCGCCCCATATTTGTTGCAATTGTTTTGAGTCTTCAGTCAAATATAGTTGTCGTCTGCCGTCAAATATGCGGTCAATTAAGTCCCGAAAACGTTTGCAAACGATTTTGACTTTCAATTGTGACCTAAAGTCCAAATAATTGGTGAAAATGAGTCGAAGAACGTCTTCACATAAGTCATCCATTTTGACGGCCTTTGAGGTCATGTCCAGAGATTTCAATAATTGTCAACAAATTGTCAATAATTGAGTCAATACTTAAATCACATAAAATTCAAATAAAAAGTGATTTCATTTCTAATAAATATAAGACAATAGACATCGATATCGGATCACATAACGAGTCACACAAATAATGTATTAAAGGGCTGAAACTGTTTATAAAAGAATCTAGTTCATTATAGATATTAAGACAAACAAAATCTATAATTTAACAAATATTAAGGATTTAGTCCACAGTTTATAAACTAATTAATAGGTTTTAATAAGTCGGGTGCGGATTGTATGCAATAAAGTTGTCAGACCTCTAGTCAACAGAGAGTCGTGTCGTCAGACGATATTATGATTGGCTTTCATTCATTGCATATCAATTGAGCGCTAAATTTAAAGTCAATTCATTTTAATTTACGATTAAATAACTCAAAATCCAAAAATAATTTTATGTCTAATAAAAGATACAAACATTTCATTATTTAATTGATATTTAAAATCATGAAAATGATAACAGAAATGAAAGGCAGACAAAACTTAAGTGAATTACTGCCATTAAACACAGCCGGTAATGGAGGAGGAGGTGGTGTAGTGTTTAGTGACTCTTCGCTCTCTTCAGAAGATTCTGTAGTGGACTCAGGATTGGGATCAGGATCTGCCGATTGGCTGTTGGTTTCTGATTCTGTGGTTGGATCAGCTTCTGGTGCTGTGGACTCAATAGTGGTCACATCGGGCTCTGTGGCCGCTTCTTCTTCTGTTTTGTCCGCTTCAGAGGCGACTTCCTCTTCATCTTCAGTCCTCACATAAGTTATTGAAAACAAAAATACAAATAAACAGATGATTAGTAAAAATCGCATTTTTGCTCAAATATGTGAAGAAATAAATGAGATTTCAATCAAATACTGAAACGAGTCTACAATCGGTCTGAAAGTCAGACTTATTTATAAATTATTTGACAAAAAATGGTCCGAAGCTCTCATTGGATGCCATAAGAGATAAAAAAGAAGTAAAGCAATCGCTAAACAGATTCACAATTAAATCGATGGAAATTAATACATAAATCATAGCATTTAATCTGTTTTATGACTGAATAAGCAAAAGAAGAGTTAATCTGATATTAATTTGTCTGTTTATACAAAAAATTATTGCATTTTATCTCTGATAATGAGCAAGGGTCCATTACAATGTAAGCAAGGATTTTAGTACCAGTAGTTTTGGCTTTGGGCTAATAAGGGTGAGCTAATTTAGAAGTTCACAATATTCAGCTAGGCTTTATTACACTTCTATCAATTTAATTTGAACTTGGTTGTAATCTTGCCATGTGTATTGATCGTATTATACTAATCACTAATTAATGCCCTAGAAAATGGGATCTTGGTTATTCCATCAAAATGTCTGCAGTCAAGAAGTGAAAAGTTAAAAACGCGTCCTTTCGTTCTAATCGTTATCTAATTATGATTCATAATTTAACCCTCCTTCATTATTAGTATACAAACCTTGCCTTTTTCTGTATGCTTTGATTTAATGCATTTCATTTAAACTATTTGAGAGTCTGATCCAACTCTTCTTGGATTCATCGATAATATAAATGTAAACTAAATATACTGAATGAATGCTTTATTCAAATTTAAGCAAATTGTAGTTCAATTTTCAAATATTCTTGTCTAGTAATTCATTTGTCAAATTGGATAACTTTTTTTGTTTCACTTTTTATTCGTAGTCATTTGATTGATATGGAAAGTCATGGCTTAGAAATGGTAAGACAATCCGTTTTACGTCAAAGAAGAGAGAGATTGAAATTTATCTTCACTTTTAAGATTTTTTTGAAAGATGTTATCTTATCCGACAGACATTTAAGTCATTAATTTTCTGCTGGAATACATAGAATATATTAAAACATTTTATACATAGAAATCAATTAAAATATTGGAATTTAATATGAATTTTGAAAAAGAGATAAACTGTTTGTGAATAAAAAGCTTATACAGAATGGACTGAATATGACGTCTGTTTTTTGAATGCAATCTCAAAGTTATCGTCTAATAGACTAATCTATAAATAGGTTTATGAATAAACTTTATTATTAAAAGCAATTATTAATTCATAAGTTGGATGTTCTTCGAGTGATACCACGTTTTTAATTTGGGAACATCTGATCATCGCTTATGTTTTGTCACTTTTAGTGCAAATATTCATGACTTTTGATCTGAGATTCTTTGATAAATCACTGAACAGTAGTGTGAAGGATATGATTGTCAAGAATATTCACTGAAGTATTAATATCACGATAGTCTTAAAACTATGATTGAGAGACTCAAACACTTTTTGAATAGAATAAGAATTTGAACCGATTATTAAGTGATTTGAAACCTGGTAAA